>JAVTVY010029469.1:0-11931 GCA_036873755.1 Hanleya hanleyi | reverse complement strand
TTAAAATCGGTGGATATGGTGATTAGAAGTAAAACCAGTCTGTTCGATTATTCGAATGAGAGGATATTTTCTGTACTTATTGGATGCCAAATGATCTCCGGGTAATGATATTGTGGACATTTATAATTTGATTCACCTGCCATTGAGTCTCATTTGTTATTTACCTGTGACGTTTAATATGTATAACTAGAACAAATTCCAGTTGAATCTCTATCAGATTATTTTATGCTACATTTTAGAATCGACCAAAAATGTAGAAATGCATTTATTTCTGTTTGATGAGATTTTGTTGAAATTTTGAAAATAATGAAACCGCCTCGAAAAGTAAGTGATTTTCTTCTTTGATATTCGTCGCCAGTCTCCCGTTGTTGTGTTTTAGTATCCGTTATAATTAAAAAGGATCGTTCTGAAAATTATAGGGAAAATAGTACAGTGACTTTGTACCACGAGGTCGGTGTTTCCTCGGCTACCTGGAATTTGTTTCTGAAAAATGTCAGTGATGGATTTGGTTTCTCCTGTTTGCTACAGAAAAACCCTCCCTACCCTCCCTCAATTCTCTGTCTTGTGACATTTTGTAACAGCAAGCCCTTTATGCTCCCCACCTTTGTTGGTATAACAACATTTACATTATTTGCTAATTGGGGGCATGTTCTATCAGTGCATTTGGTAACACATAATTCACATAATTCATATGTGTTCTCCATGCCCCTGCTATTTCATCATTTGTCATTTGAATAAATGATTTGTCATTTGAATTAATGATCATAACCATTGTCATTTGAATGAATGACCTAACCAGAATTTCTGGGTATTGTGTTTGTCTTTCCCAGCAAACTGAGCTCATTCTCTGACCTAGTCTATCTCGAGCATAAATGCATTTATTTCTGCTTGGTGACATTTTGTTGACATTTTGAAAATAATGAAACCGCCTCGAAAAGTAAGTGATTTTCTTCTTTGATATTCGTTGCCAGTCTCCCGTTGTTGTGTTTTAGAATCCGTTATAAATGAAAAAGACCATTCTGAAAATTATAGGGGAAATAGCACGGTGACATTCTGATATGTACTCGCATGTCTGCTAGAAGACATCTTACTATCAAAGTGTTGAAAGCAAGAATGTTTGAATGAACTAGGATGAAAGTATAACTTCGAAGAATGTTTATCTATAACAGTATCATTGCGATCCATACTGAAGCTAAGAAGTTAAGAGCTGTTAATGATGAGATTCAATAGGTAATGAATGATGATAGTTTACTGAGTAGCTGTTAATGATGACACTCAGTGGGTATATGAATAGTGATAGTTTAATGGGTCCTTCTCGGTGATGACATTCAGTGGGTATATGGATGCTGATTGTTTATTGAAAAGCTGTTAATGATGGCATTCAGTGGAATCTCTACCTTAAACTAACAACAGATGAATTATATATTATCTGTCTGTACTCATAGTCTGTACCCATGAGCTGTTCTTATAGAATCTGTAGAACTGCTTTCCTTGGGGTACAATATCTGCCATCATGATGGGTGCCGCTTCACGCAATTTCCTATGTGAAATTCTACAGGTGTTAGCGTGGGCGACTACAAATTACATCCATTTCTACGTTAGGGATTTCGTTAGTTCCCAAATGTGTTTCGCTATTTTTATGTTCCCCGGAAACCATTTCAAATGGGATTGCCAGTATAACATGATTAATGTAGGCCGATTTCGCCCATACGTCTCTTGGAATATATTGCACAGCTATATAACCTCCTCTTCATCGCTTTTGCTCTCCTTTCTAGAAAACCTCAGTTTATGAAATGGCCCCAAGACCTACTTCCACGTCTGTGTCATACGTGGTGTATCGAAAACCCATTCCCCTCGATAGATTCAGTGTCCACGAGGTCTCTCAGTCAGAGGGCGCTGGTACGTCTGAACTCAAATAGTCCCTCATATTGCGAGAAAATGAAAATGTCCGCTTTTGTCTGCGCGGTTGATCGCTTTTTTCGCCAGACCTGTGATTCTCGGGATGACAGTAATATTCGGCCATCAAGGAAACCTGTTAAAAACAGCTGCAGCTAACTCGCCTACAAACTTACTAAACGCAAATAACTGCCGTGAGAGGAGAAACCAGGCTACATTTAGCAGATTCAGTACCCATCATTGTAAAATATATAGGCTAACCCATAATGGTTTATTCATGTAAAACCGGACAGCTGTATCTGGTGATCATAGAAGAAAATCGTTTTCCCTGTGCTTCTTTAATTGATTTTCCTCGTGAACGAAAATGTTTTCAATATAATAACGGTAAATTCGGATTTGTCACATGTGTATAAAGGAACTTTTCTTGACCATGATAGAATTGTATAATATATAGCTTCCATGGCGACCTACCTACCTCTCTTAAATCTGCCTTCCATCTGTAACAAACGGAAATGAAAACGTATTCCATCAAGTTATATGTTACCTCTCATTCGAAAAAGAAAACCCTTCTGGAAATAGTTATTCGTTATCCTCCTTTCAATAAGATGATGAAATAAATCACCAATTTTCACAATATTGTGACCAAGACAGGATTGTACTATCGGGATTTGGATTGATTTTAGTAGATAAGCTATTTATTTCGTTTGATTGGGAATTTGCCACACCAGATTGAACCAAGACGAAATTTATTTTAGTTGAACTACAGTAAACAAGCGCTGAATTAGCATGCCTCTTCCTATCTTTTCAGCACACAGGCTGAAAGACACATTCGTACTGGTGCATATAGGCCGTTACCAACAAATTATCGGTGTGTATATACACTCCAGGCCTACAATGACAACATAATGGTATGTATGGTAGAGAATCTACACTAGATGTTGGATTTATATTCGGATTGATGGGCACGAGCTCCGGTGCGGAATTTGGACAAATTTGGATCCGGACAAACTTGGAAAAGTATAGAACACAGAGAAAACATGTAACAAAGTTAACAAAAAAGTCTATTACAGACTATTTCTCTGAAAGATGCTCTGGGGGCCGAAACTCTCGTGATTTCTGGCCTACTTTACGCTCTTATATCTCAAACAAAGAAAATCTAAAGAAAATTTTGTATTTCTGATAGAAATGACAATATTATATCAGATCAGAATAGAGTCTGTAACATGTTTAATAATCACTTTGTGAATATTGCTAATACTACAGGAAACCAAGACAATCAAAGTGAAAGAAATTTTTCAAGTACATCTTAGTATTGACGAAATTAAGAAAAATATTTCCATTGCAAATACAGAATTCAATTTCAAAGAAGTATCTTCTGTGTAGATAAGCAAATATCTTAATGAAATTGACTCTAAAAATGCACTCTGATTAGACATCTCTGCTAAAATTCTTCGACTTTTAATCAAATCTTAGCTCTACCTATATTGCCTTGTAAATGCTTCATTTGAAGAACATGTTTTCCCCACAAGCCTTAAATAGGCAAGGGTGACTCCAGTGTACGAAAAGAGCGATCCTCTGGATGGCAGAAACTACCGCCCAATAAGCATTCTTTCTACTATGTCAAAGGTGTTCTAAAAGGCCATAACCGAACAACTCAACAGTTTCTTTGAAAATATTTTACATCCCTATAAATCTGGTTTCAGATGAGAGTACAGTTGTCAGAGTATCCTTCTGAGACTGGTGGAGGATTGAAAGCAGGCCATTGGTGAAAATAAATATGTTGGGAAATTTTGGTAAACCTATCAAAAGCTTTCAATTGTATTCCCCATAACCTGGTCAGTCAAAAATTAAGAGCCTATGGTCCGTCTCCAGTCGCCTCTGGTCTCCTTGACTCGTACTTGGCCAACCGGAAACAATGTGTAGAAATCGGTCAATATTGCAGCTCTTTTGCAGAATTATACAAAGGTGTCCCAAATGGCTCTATCCTTGGACCGTTGATTTTTAATATAATTATCAAAGATATATACTACTTTGTTAAAACTGGAAAGCTCTATAACTACGCAGACGACAACACGATATCATTAGCGCACAGCGATTTAAGTACAATGAAGTCACAGTTGGAAAGTGGCACATCATCGCTGATAAAATGATTAGATTCGAATGAGATGCAAGCCAACCCAGATAAATTTCAGGGCATTGGCGTCGGAAATCGAACCAAAAATGAGGATCCAAGATTTAATGTAAAAGGAAACGTGATAAAATGTGCAGAATCGTTTAAGATCTTAGGTTTCGAATTTGACTATTTGTTAAATTTCAACGCATATACAAATCTAAAATCTGTAAAAAAAAGTATCCCGACAGATAAATGTTCTAAGGCGAATAGGAAGGCAAGTAGTATACAATACCCGAATTGAACAAATAGCGCCTCACTGCGCATGCGCAGAACCTGGTGTGACGTCATAAGTGTAGGTTTTGTGGCGGTATTGGGGCGGTGTGCGCATGTGTGATGTGTGGGAGGTGGGAAAAGATGGCCGCCATGTGGGAGGTGGGAAAAGATGGCCGCCAAGATGTGGGAGGTGGGAAAAGATGGCCGCCAAGATGTGGGAGGTGGGAAAAGATGGCCGCCATGTGGGAGGTGGGAAAAGATGGCCGCCATGTGGGAGGTGGGAAAAGATGGCCGCCATGTGGGAGGTGGGAAAAGATGGCCGCCATGTGGGAGGTGGGAAAAGATGGCCGCCATGTGGGAGGTGGGAAAAGATGGCCGCCATGTGGGAGGTGGGAAAAGATGGCCGCCATGTGGGAGGTGGGAAAAGATGGCCGCCATGTGGGAGGTGGGAAAAGATGGCCGCCATGTGGGAGGTGGGAAAAGATGGCCGCCATGTGGGAGGTGGGAAAAGATGGCCGCCATGTGGGAGGTGGGAAAAGATGGCCGCCATGTGGGAGGTGGGTACAAGATGGCCGCCAGTAGTAAAATGTATAAAAGGAGTTGATTTTTAGGGAAAGGGGTGTATTCAATCTGACTTACCTGACCTGACTTGATCAGCCAGCCAGCCCGCCAGCCCTCCTACCTGCCTGCCTATCCGCTTGTATGAGACGAAAAGCATGAGACGTGGAGAATATTTTCCCTTGGATGCAGCCGCACTTCCGGTTGAAGTCTTGCCTGAAGATGAGCGTGTCAGGGCCATTTATCAACGTCACTGGGCTACCATACGCCATTGTTTCCACCGTCACCATTATAGTTCCAATACGTGTATTTTCATACCTTTAGACCGTCGCGCATGCGCAGAATCACCCTAATTCAATCTTCCACCCAGTGCATCAGATAGCCCTTCTCCTTACCTTCAATTTGATACCTCACTCGACCCCATTGGCCCATTTTTAAAACAATTTTTTGCTATAGGGTGATAATTTACACCCTTCACTGCCGCGCATGCGCAGAATGCCGATATTTCAATCCCATACCCAGTGCATCAGATAGCCCTTCTCCTTACCTTCAATTTGATACCTCACTCGACCCCATTGGCTCATTTTTAAAACAATTTTTTTGCTATAGGGTGATAATTTACACCCTTCACTGCCGCGCATGCGCAGAATGCCGATAGTTCAATCCCATACCCAGTGCATCAGATAGCCCTTCTCCTCACCTTCAATTTGATACCTCACTCGACCCATTGGCCCATTAGGGGCTTCCCTAGATTGGCTGTTCCATCCACCTTCCCTCCTCCCCTGTCCCCCCCTCCAATTCACCCCTCCCCTTTCTTAATTTCAATATTTAATTGTTAAAAAACATAGAAAATGAAAAAGTTTTTTTGGGTTCCATTTTAATCTTTTTTTCCTTGTTTTTAAAATAAAAAAAAAATTTTGGCCATTCCATCAACCTTCCCTCCCCCTTGTCCCCCCCTTCTAATTCCCCTTTTTCCGTTTTTTCAATATTTAATTGTTAAAAAATTGAAAAAATTGAATTTTTTTTTCTTGGGGCATAACAATGATGGGGTCTGATGTTAATTTTTGTGCAAAGTTAGAAATTCCTCTTCCGGGAAAGATGGTTGGCCCTGAAAAGGGCCGTTAGTGTTACTTCACCACCACACTTACGCACGGTATATTTTCTTTATTCCTGCTACATGTTTCCGACAAATTGGACATTTTATTTTGAGATGGTTCTCGCCGGCCTCAGTGCAATGACACATGTCTCCTACACACGTGAGTGTCACCCAACAACCTGCACATAGACATAAATGACCGCATGGTAAAACAGCAAACTGGCTTTGGTCATCTGTACATATGCTACAGCGTGATATTTTGTGCTCTTTATCCAGTTGTTCGTATTGTCTGTCAAGCTCCTCGCCCATTTTAATCGCGTCTTCTTTCAGTTCATTAATCAAGTTGTTCAGGTGGGTTACCTGGGCTTTACACCCACAGCATTGTTGTGGTGGAGTTTCGGCGGTAGTTGAAATCATTGGAATTTCACCAGGCGTTGTCGTGGGTCCACGTCTACTATTTAACCATGGCAGTTCATCTTGTAGTTCCTCATCAGTTGAGTCATTATCAGGTTCTTGTAGGGTTTCCATCGTGCCTATTTCTGCGTCATATTCATCCCTTAGTCTTTCCAATTGGGCATTTTCTTCGTCTTCCAATTCCCTTTGAAAACTGGTGGTTACCCTCATTCCATCATTTTCCAGAACGCTAACCAGCTCTGGGTGTTGTGTAGCGGCATTTCTCGGGTCCCTAACGGGATGCTGTGTAAACAGCTGACGTCTTGTTGAATTCATGATTGTATGGGTGAATAACTGTTACAATATACACGTATTTATACTTTTAGTGGTCTGTGGGAGGTGGGAAAAGATGGCCGCGAGTGTCATGATGTGGGAGGTGGGAAAAGATGGCCGCGAGTGTCATGATGTGGGAGGTGGGTAAAGATGGCCCCCAGTGTCACTGAGTGCAAGCTGTGGGAGGTGGGAATAAGATGGCCGCCAAGTGTCAGTGAGTACAACATGGCCGCCAAGTGTACTTTGTTATCATTGTTCAAGCATAAAAATTTCTTATTTTTTTTCATAAATCCGTTACAATTTTCTCGGAATTATGATAACACTAATCCATAGTGTACACGTATTTTTTTAGCCAGGAAAATTAAATTATTTTCCAATGTACCTGGGTTTTACACTACCGTACACTAACTTTATGATTTTTAAAATGCCTAAAATTAATAAAAATAATCCTCTATTCTAACGTTAGGTTGTTAAAATTTTAAATATAACACTAATGAATGACCTGAGTTTAACTTGTAATAAAATTTACAGGTGTCCTGACATTGATTGTAAAATGAAAAGCTGTTTATAATTGTTAAACAAACACACATATATTTTTTCTTCAGCAGCGTAGCACACGATACAACCAGTGTGTTTTCGCTGCGCATGCGCGCGTGTCTTACACTATAAATACCACATTTTTTAATTATTCACAATTAATCTCTGAGTGCTCAGTCATGGATTTACCCTTGGCGCAACTCATGGATATTGACAACACATCAGATTTGTTCACAAATCATGATAATCAAGTACAACGCCTCGACAGTATCATGAATTTGGTACACGATGAATCCCGATTAGATGATAGAATCACCCCCTTAGTCGCACCTGAACCCCAGAACTACCCTGCACCAACTCATTGTGAACATCCTCCAGTCTGAAATAATGCCAACAGAAAACTCAGAGTCAATTTAAATATTTATTTGTATTGAGCAAATTACAAGAATTTCGAAGAGAAAAGAGCCGAAATAATGTCTGTCTGTCCTGGAAATCAGCTGATCAGCAATAAATCGACATCTCCGTGACCTTCAAGGAGATTTTGACATTAGGGTTTACCCGCTTTTATCACAAATCATTATAAAGAAATTGTCACACCCGGTGAACTCCTGAAACCCACATCCTACCTGAGAGTTTGGTAAGATATTCCATTCATTCGTTACCGTTCCCCGTGGAGTAGAATTTCACTTCCATCAGCTTTCACTGTTGTCGTGCCAAACACAAAAATTGACAAATTATACGGACTGCCACGATAAGCGTTCCGTACTGCACATGTCCGATAAAATCCTCCAGTCGTTACACAATGTTGATTCCACAAAACCTGTTCGAAATTGACAAATTATACGGACTGCCACGATAAGCGTTCCGTACTGCACATGTCCGATAAAATCCCTCCAGTCGTTACACAATGTTGATTCCACAAAACCTGTTCGGTGGCCTACATTATCGTTCAATCGCTGATCATAAAGGCTGCGTTCATTCTCACCAGAACTGTAGGCCTATATACTTCGAAATCTGTGAAAGAATATCAATTTTCACGTTTCCTGTCGGATATCACACAAATTGATGCGTCCGCTGGAACACAGCACACTCCCTCGATTTCAGTCTACGTGTGACATGCAGGCGATGCATGATGCAGATCACATTATTCATCTCAGTGGATACCGAAATGGAACAAAGTTCCGTTATACACTGCAACAGAGAATGTTCTCCCGCTCAGAAAACACAAAATGGCTACTGAACACCAAAATTTCCCCGGATAATAAAGTCGTTCAAACCACAGCGCCATCTATTCGCTTTGGTGCAAGGGAGACAACTCGGACTAGACCAATTCGAAGATCATGTCCGCTATATTTAGCCTGAATGGATATAGGGGTGATCGGGTTTTTTTATGGCTTTTTACTATGAGCTATGAGGTTGATCATGTAGAATACGATGGAAAAAAATTTGAAAGTACCGCGTAGGCTTGTATATAGATCCATATAGATCCATATAGACCCATATACACTCATATACTGGGATATTGGTATGTATCAATCCATACGGGGTGGACATGTTGGAGCACTAGTGGCCCGATGGGGTAGAGTGAGGTCTTATTTTAAAGCTCTCGAGGAAATAAATAAATAAATAAATAAATAAATAAATAATAAAAAAATCAAAAAAATCGGCGAGTAGTAGACGAAGGAAAAATTGGAAAGTATTGACCATGCCCCAGAATACTTCATAGGCATATCACGGCCTTAAGGCCTATGTAAGATGTAATCTACATCACAGTTTAGTAGTATAAAAAAAGCGCAATTCACCTTGTCCCTTCCAAAGAAATAAAATCGGCTCTATTTTACAGGAGTATATACGCAGGTGACGTGGGTTGTAACGTCACTTCCGGGTTTTCACTAAACACTACCTCCAAACATACAAGAGTTGCAATGTTCAACCGCCGGGGTGTTTTCCCGCCCCGCCCCGCCCCAGCCGCAGCGCGCGCGCGCGTTCTCCGGAAGTGCGCGTCATTCCCGGTAGTGTGCGCGCGCGCGCGCGGACGCGGGTGAAAAGGTCAAAGGGTGACCTCCAGGTCAGACGGTCCAATGTCCAATGAGACAATGTTGCGGTATCGCTATAGTCAGAGCTTGAGCACAAAAAGGGGATTCTACATGAACCTGGGAAAGATGGGCAGTTCCATGTGGACCAATCAGCGATCGAGAAAAAGAGCCAATCAGCGGTCGAGAAATAGAACCAATCAGCGGCCGAACAATCAGCCCATCGAATTGGGGTATTCACCGTGTGCTTTCGCTGACGTCCGCGCCTACATCAGGGTTCTTGTACATCCGGGTAATGTTTTCTGGACATGGATGGGTTAGCTTTGGCTCCATTCTAGGTCACTGATTGGCTAATACGGTGTTCAAAGCCACTTTCATGCATTATGCTCATAGAACTTATAGTCATAATCGATACGTGTTGGACGAGTCTCTTCACTCACCGTATACACGTACCTCAATGAAATGCCCGCTCCAAACCTAGACCAAAGACACGTACTTGGTCTGTAGGCTGATTTCATTGGTTCTCTATTTTTTACTATAGTGCTCTTGCCTTCTAAACTTGATGGGTTACATTTTGACTCCATCCTACACCACTGATTTCAGTTTGACTGAATCTCCACATTGGGCATTGATGCATTAGGAATAAAACACACAAGACAGGGTTTTTTGGTGAGATCTCATTTTTTTTTTTTTTTATTCAGTGAACAACAACGTGAGAACAACCACGTGGCAAACTCCTCAAGCTCCAGAACAAGGGGCTTGTCACAATTCCAAGCCCAGAACAGAAGGTAAATATTGAAGCCCAGAACAAGGGGCTTGTACATTGAAGCCCAGAACAAGGGGCTTTCTGTCAACAGAACTAAGCCCAGAACGGGGCTTGTACATTGAAATGATGGGCGGCCCAGTCATATACGAGTACATCTCGGTCCTCAGCCTTGGGGTACTCGTCAAACATCTGTACGATGGTAGATAAGGGTCTTCCCTGGCATCGATGGTACAGGTAAAACAAGCAATATTGTCCGCACACGCTACTGGTCAGGCTTTGCAACGTTTGACTGTTCCAACACCACGTCTCTGTGCCTTGATCCATGAAGTCTGTTAAATCGGGATGAGGGGTGGCAGGCCGTACGGGTCAAAGTATTCCCGTTTTTCCTGTTTGGTACACGCTTTCACCCGGGGTGTCACCGGTCGATCCATCGGTCCGTGTTGGAGAAACGAAGCAGTTGACATTGTTACATTCTGGTCTAATGGAAACACATCTCGGGCGAACACTCCCTTGAAAGAATCTCTAATACGTGCCCTGGGTCATTCTCCAGCACGGTGGTTATCTGGTCTGTATCCATGTTAGGTGGAGAAGTCACACAGCACGTTGCGCGCCTTGTCCACTTGAATGAGGTTGTCAAACTCGGCGTAGCAGATCACATTGACGGTGGTCGCCAGGGCTCGTGCAAAGTGGATTTCCAACCGTAAGTTGCCTTGCTTGGCCAGGGCCAGCTGATGGTCGTTCTCTAAGGTGGGGGTCAGATCGAAACAGAACAACGTGTATCCGTTCGCGTAGTCCTCCTGACTGATCATATTCCCTTCGTCCTGGTTGATTTGACCGGTGGCTGTAAACAGGCTCTGATAGGCTCGAATGAAATTCCTCCGCCCAAAGTTCGGGGTTAAGGCCGTGGCTGGCACCTGTTGTCCATCCACATGCAGGGCCACAAAATTGATGCCGAAATGTTTAAAGTCAAATGGATTCTCTGGGTAGGCTCCGCTGAAACTGGTATTTTCTACACAGGCCAGGATCAATCGCTTGGGTAGTTCCCCCAGGAACAGGTTTTCTTTGTTGGCGCCCATATTTCCAGCAGGCACAGAGAACACTTTGGTTTGTACACGTCGGATAGGGTACTGGGCTGGTTTTGCTTCCAAGGCTTTCATGTGTCCCAATTGAACGGCTGGATTCGGTTTCACTTTTCGGACATACAGGACTGCGTCTTGGATGACAATCTTATAGTCCGCTACATGCCCTCTACGTTAGTGGCCATCAAGGCGAAGGTGGGAGGCGCCCGTATCAGTCGGATTTTGATGGGGATCTTGTTCAACAGGTACCGGTCTTGCATGAACATGTCTGCATGCAGTCGACCCATCATATCCACCGAGGCACTGTTCGCAGTGAAAGCCTTCGGTTTGTTATATCCCCCATTGTCCGCTGTGTCCATGTGCTCGGCCGTGTCCCTGTAGAATAAAGCGGTTGTCAGCTGAGATTTTTTAGCCTCTCGGCCATACGACAACAGTGTCTCGATGTAGGCTCGATAGGGGTACGTGTTGGTGGAGTCACCGATGAGTTTGTCGCTGAGAAAAATATCCACCTGCTGAAACATCGAGTGCAGCCAGAGATTCGTCGGGCCCACCGTTGCTTGGTCAGCGAGTCTCGTGCCAGCTCCATTGACCACCTTGGCTTTCACATACAAGTATGTATGGGCTAAATCCACATAGGCCGTATCCGCATTACTGATGGTGAACTCGATGGGCCCGGTTTTGTTGATGCTGGAGAGCGGGAGATGCTCCACCCATAATCCTTGTTCGACACTGGTTTGTGTGGGCGGCACGGTCCACAAATCAAATTCACTGTTGGTGGAGTGGCAGGACTCGGCGTGGATTAAGGCCATGTTTTAAGAAAAGATATCCCGGGTCTTCTTGGATGTGCGTCGTCG
>JAVTVY010029468.1:0-13367 GCA_036873755.1 Hanleya hanleyi | reverse complement strand
ATGACAGGGTGAAATGGTATCCATTTACTGTAGATGTCTTAAAGGTGAAATGCAAAGTTTTTAGAGTCTCATTTGTATATTTTATATTGGTTAAATATCGGTGAATCTACTTGTTTTAATTTGAAGTATTTTGTCTTCTAAAAGCTTATTATAAGTTGGTATCCCAAGCCCAGCTGAATTCTGATTTGCAAACTGTCATCGATTATCTTTCCTTGACTGTGACGTCATGTCAGACCAGCCAAGTATTGATTTCCAATCAGGTGGTCTGATATACAAACCAGCATTAAACAAGGGTAAATAAGCAATACAGATTTCAGTTCTAGTAGATAAGCTGATAGTTAATTAACTAACTCATGAAAATACGAAAATATGAAAGCCTTTGCATTTCACCTTAAATATTTGTGAGAATCACCTTTGAAAGTTTCAGCTTTAAGTATTCAGCGAGCTATATCTTTCACGGATAAGGCATGAGTCTAGTACACCAAAATGTAAGGGCGTGATTTTACTGTCAGACAAACTTTAATGTTAACTATGTAAACACCATGAGCTCCAGACAACAATCACAACTTGATACACAATATTTTTTCATACCGTTCATCAACAGATAATTGTTAAAATTTTAAACACGGGAGAGACTGTTCTTCTTACAAATCTTAATTACAACATACATTCATGTTGTACTCCAGACTGAACTGCTGGACTAAAACCTGAGATTTCGCTTGTAGTTCTTGTGCTGGACTGGCTGTCAAACAAAAACTCAATTGATAGTAAAATTGTGATAAAATTATTACCCCCGAAGAAGATACCAGTAGGTGTGCTCATTCTCCACTGTCCCTGGTATATGCCTTGACTGCCTGGACTGATCATGTCAATGCTAACATCAGTCAACTGTCCCGGGTCTAACGGTTCCACCAGCACCCGCTCACGATCACCCAGCTGATCACCATTACAAAATTTTAAACTACAGCCTGGTGGCCAGCCTTCAGCACCTACAAGGATCATGTGGAAATGTAAATTGAACAAAGGCCAAAATGTTAATTCAGTTATTTTGATAACATACCTTATATATTTTTTTTATATGTTTTATCATTTAGAAAGTGATCGTATAACAGTATTTTCGTTATTTTGGGATTACACTATCTTAGAATAGCACAAATTCTAGTACTGAAAAATTGGTCGAGTCCCGTGCGGGATTCGAACCAGCGACCCCAGAGTCAGGCACCTAATCGCCTACCTTATGTTGCAATGCAGCTAACTTGCTAGAAGAAAAAAGTAATTTGAAAATTCGATATATTGTACAAAATGCTCTAAATCAAGTCACAAAATTCAATGACCAGACATGCCAGATGCGATCTTACCATCAAACTTGTGCGATCGAGCTATATATGGGTATACCATATAGAGGAATGAAGTGTCAATTTGATGGGTAAGTACATGAATCAACAATTAAATATAATGAAAATGCACAAATCATACATGTATGCACCATACAATTGTTGATGAATAGGCAAAAAGACAAACTTCAGCACAGTTCAAATATCTGGAGAGAGTAGATTTTCTCATCACAGAGCTGAGATCGATGAATTTGCGACTACCAGTATCTTGGATGTCAGATTTTTTTTACCACTAAAGGATCATAGGTAGCTGAAAAATCTTTGATCATGCCACAAAGAATCTTAGAACATAATGTCGCTGACATCATGGCATTCTATATACATGTACTTACCGGAATTCTGTACACGCCACGTTTTCACGAATCTGGTATTGGGTGGGATAGACTCTCCATCTCCTATAGTCACGTCTTTTATAAACGTCATCAGTGGTATTTTGATGTTGGGTTGTTCATAGTCATAGTAGGCACAGATTGCAGCTTGTAGATTCCTGCCAAGTACAATGTAGCTCAGCAGTTCATACATGTAAGCTTTGTTACAATTCACAGACAGAAAATAGCAAGGATTATTCTTTTTATAACGACCAATTTCCCCCCCAAAGCCAAATCTGGTGATATAAATGAATGTTAACATGCGGACCGATCAGTGGAAAAAGTAGGCTATGTTGTTTAATAGATCTACAACTCAGATGAAAATTATTTTGTTATTACTATAATTGTTAGAAAATTGTGAAAACTAAAACACAAGACCTTACATAATATTCTGACATAACTAATAGTAATGTTGTAAATGTGGATAGAACCTTCTGCGATATGTCAATCGATTTCTGTTTGAAAATTATATTGTTCTAGTGACAGTCATCCATTTGTCTCATTTAATCCCAATTCAATCTAGGCTAGCTATGGTCATGATGGTACATGTATAGTCCGAATACAGCACCCTATATGTTTTCCTATATTGTGTTGTTCATTATATCTATAGTGTGAGCTGATTGGCATGCTATTACTAAAATACTATATTATAACGATGTGAAATGAGGGATTACATCCATAGCACCCGGAGAGATTAGACATACAATGTGCTTGTCAGTCTGACAATATTCTTCACCGGATCACACAAAATAGCACCTTTGTCGGTGACTGCCAGGATTTTCTGTGAATGTTAATAATGAGGAATAGAATCTGCCAATGAGTGGGTCATCAGTTGTGTACATGTAACTTAACTTGTATTGCCATCAGGGCAAGCTGAAAGATTAAACTGTTTGCCCTGCATCAGATTCAGTTGCCCTCACATGGTGACCACAATTTCAACGATCAGCCTCGTGAAAATATTCAATTGTGACAACATTTCTCAATTCCAGTATCCACAAATCGCCTTTCCCACTTGACTCTGTCATCAGCTTCATCTCTAAGGCAGATATTATTTTTTTTTTTTTTATAATTTTTTTTATTCAGTCCATATCAGTATTCACATCAGTCAACATTGTTGCAGTGATAACATAGCATTTTACATGCAGCTTTCAACATTTTTAGATGGAATAAAAAATAAATGAGTGTATCCATTATACATACAGTATTTCGAATAATGTTATTAGATTCTTAATTATTACAGTCCGCACGGTCAGGTAAGAATGAACAGTTCCAGACTTGATGTCCCGAGGATCTGTTGTCATACATAGTACTTATCAGCACCAATTTACAGCTATGCTGAATTGGATGAATACATGTATTGACTAAAATGACTTATAAATAAGGAGACATTATATCAGAATATGCCACTTGTTCCATTTTTCATTGAACTTATCAACATTATTTAATAATTTAGCATTCACCTGTTCAGCCAAATAGTACTTTTTCAAATCCGCTTTTAGACAGTCCAGCATTGGTAATGCACATCGAAGACTAGCCCTAAACAGGCAATAATTTATCAGCAATGAAATCAAATTTACAACTTCCAGATTTTTACCAATAAAGCCGAGAATAATTGTACGAGGTGAATAACATATTTCTATTCCAGTAATACGAACAACCCAATCGTTCACCTTCTTCCGAAATATAATAGATGTTGGGCACTCAACTAACAAATGGTTAATACTCTCAACATCATTCTTGCAGAAAAAACATATATTGCTATCAGTCAAGTTCATCTTGAAAAGCAAAGCTCTACAGGTCAGCGACCGAGACAATATCCTATACCTGAACCACCAAAGTTTAGTATCTGGACTAATTGTTTTGCTTAATGTAAATATTTTTGACCACTGGATATCATTTGCTTTTACACCTAGCTCCAATTCCCAAGATTTTAATAGTGAATGGGAAATCTTTTTTGAATACGGAATTATAGATTGCACACCCTTTCTCTACTGACAATATAACTTTCAGGGAGAAAGGAGCAAAAGGGCCATAATAACCTTTATGTACTTTGCTTTTCAGATTTACACGTCTCATGTAATGTAATATACTGGTTCGTAAACAATAGAATGCTAAGCGCTGTATATTAATACTAAAGACATCACATAGATTATTATATGACCGGAAAACTCCGCTTTCATCAAACAAATCTGACACAAACATTATACCCTTAGAGTACCAGTCCTTATAAAAGACAGTTTCTCCACCAATAAAGATATTCTCATTATACCATAATGGCTGTGAAAATACATCAGATATATTTTCCACACGTAAATTCTGCACGAAACTCACATATGCTGAAAGTACATCTTTCCAAAAAACGTTCTTAGTCAGCTGGGATTTCTTTCTCATAAGTTCAGGACCTAGTGTCCATAAGCTTTGAGCTGAAATATTCCAAGTATCAGCCAGCAAAACTGACCATTGAGCCTGATTTCTAAAGATTCTTCGGATCCATGACAACTTCAAGGAGTTCGCAACAGATTCTAAATGTATCATGTTTAAACCTCCTTTAAAAATTGGCTGGATCATAACTCTTCTGGCAACTTTATCTGGTTTGTCGTTCCAAATAAACTGATAAAATAATCTCTCACATTCAATCATAAAGTCTTTACTAGGATTGGGAAGGGTTAAAAGAAGGTAATTAAGTTTTGGTACAAATATCGATTTAATTACAGTAATTTTGCCATATGGAGTAAGAATTCTTCCCTTCCATAATGCGAGATTTGTACGGATATCTTTAAGCTTCTTGGAATAGTTCACCTCGGACATTCTTTTCAAGTCCAAACAAAAAGTTATGCCTAAACATATGAAAAAGTCCTTACACCACGATAAATGCAATTCGGGACAGATTGGGTTATTGTTCTTGGCACCACCAAAAAACAAAATATTTGTCTTATCTATATTCACTTTTAAACCAGAAATTTCAGACAAGAACTGTCATGACTGTAGTAAATCTATGGTTTCACGCAGTGATTCCTCCGATCCATCCAATAATAATACAGTATCATCTGCATACTGTAATAGCTTGTATTCCCTGTGGATGAAGACACCTTTGATTTTTTTTGTTTTTTCGGACTAATATACCCAATATTTCTGCACATAACAAGAAAAGATAGGGAGATATTGGATCGCCTTGCCTGCATCCCCTTCCAGTATTGAAAGAGGCAGTTGCATTGCCGTTTTGGCATATTCTAGATTTGATCTTATTGAAAAATGTCCTAACCCATCGTCTAATATCTTTTCCAAAATTGAAAAAAACTAACACTTTATCAATAAAGCTCCATGATACAGAATCAAAGGCTTTCTCAAAGTCAATCAATAATAGAAGCCCATCTATACTATTATCTTCACTATATTCAAGAATATCATATAATAGTCGAATGTTTTCACCAATGAATCGCGAAGAAAGGAAACCTTTCTGGTTTTCATGGATTATCGATGGTAGTACCTTTTTCAATCTTTCGGATATGCAGGCAGAGGCAATCTTGTAAGTCACATCTAACAGTGTAATTGGTCTCCAATTTTTTAACTGATCCCTGGCTTTGTCCCCTTTTGGAATTAAAGTAACAAGCCCCTCTTTCATAGATGGGGACAATTCACCCTTGCGGAAACAGCAATTAATAGCCCGTGTAACTAAATAACCAATATCTCTCCAAAAAAACTTGAAAAATTCACAGCTAACCCGGAGACCCCTGGACTTTTGTTATTCTTCATTTTCCTAATTGCAAAGGTGGCTTCAGAATATAAAATTTCTCCCTCAAGAGAAGCAGAAGTGTCCGTAGCTAGTTTCGGGACATCAAATTCTGAATTGTCAAGGTCACTATGGAGGTCAGCTTCCAGCAATGTTTCATCTCTACTTGCATACAACATGTACAAATTACTGTAGAAACTGAAGATTTCTTTCATAATTTCTTGCTGCGATGTTACAATTTTACCATCTGGCAAGGTTAACTTAGGTATGCTTTTATTAGTATAATTACGTTTTTCTAAGTTAAGAAAATATCTAGTAGGTTTCTCACCTTGCTCTATCCACCTAGCACGTCATCTAATCATGACCGCTTCTAGAAGTTTTTCTCGCATTTCTCTTAGTTCTACATTCCTCTGTTCGTATTGTTCATTAATTGCTACGTCCGATGATGGAAGTTTTTGGAACAAATTTGCAATCTCGCTCTCCAGCTTCTTAATTTTAGCACTGTCGGTTTTTTTCAAGGCAGCCGAATATGATATTGTTTTACCTCTAATTTTCATCAAAACCATTTCGAAGAACACGTCTTCATCAATATTTAATTGTATTTCTGCCTTTGAAATATTTTCTACATCCTCCATTGGGACAGCAGAGTATTCCGCCATCGTTTCTGAAATAGTATTCTTAACGATCTTAATAAATTCAGTATCTCTTAAAAGACTGGCATTAAATTTCCAAAATCCTTTACCTTTAGAAGTTTCTGTAAAATTAATAGTATTTACAACAATAGAATGATCTGTTCGATAGCCAGGTAAGATTGTAGTATCCTCAAAAAGAGCTAACAATTCACTTGAGACAAAGAAAAAATCCAATCTTGCTGCTTGACGTGGATTTTTTCTAAACCATGTATACTTTTGCGCATCAGGGTACTTGGACCGCCAAGGGTCAACAAGATTCATATCGGTCACCATATCTAGCATAGCCTGTCGAGCTCTTGGATTATTTATCTGTACATAGTTATAGTAGTCAAGGTGTGGATCTTGCACCATATTCCAATCGCCACAAATAATCAAGAAGGGGTTATCAAATTCCTCTATAGTTGTTTTAATATCCTGACTATAAAAGGATGGGGTATCATTATTTGGCCCATATAGATTCAACAGAGTTATATTATACCCTCCTATAGACACTGAAAGAGCTATCATGTTCCCTTCCAAATCCTTTTTTTCCTTATCAACTTTAAACTCAAAATTATTATTGAAGAGAATTGCAACACCACGAGAATTACTCGCAGATGGGCTAATATAACATTTATACCCCCATTCACTTTCAACTATTCCAACCAAATTTTCTGGGAGATGCACGTCTTGCAGACAACAAATAGAGAAGTCTTTGCTCCTAAGGTAATGAAAAACATCTCGCCTCTTCTGGCCCCCATTTAGGCCCTGACAATTCAGACTTATTACTTTAACATTTTCCATCATTTATTAGGATTAAATTTACGCAACTAACCATGCAGAGATCTATATATAGCAAATACTTCGAACCGTTTATACAAATGGATACACTCGTAAGAAAGTTACTTATCATAAAATAATCAAATCTTCAAAATTTTCAAATTGATAGAGATACAGCTAGTAGCTCATTTCCGCCTTTGGGCGGAGAATATCATTTTCTGTAATATTTGCAATCTACAAAAAGTTTCAAACAGCATATATGATATTTGACGTGGACCAGCTTAACACAAACATATTTATAGTGCATACCGCACTTAACAGAACCTCCTTTTTCATCGGATCCTTTATATTTTAAGTATTTCAACCTCAAAATATTGGCAATGACAATCAAAAACTCACATTCTATTCAGATTATCATTAAAGTCCAAGCTTTATATTATATATCTAATTTAACCACATCTCAATAATGATATTTATAAATGCCAGACATTCAATTACAAATAATAAAATCACTTCAATGAAATAATTTCAATCGATCGATTATATTGGGCTTGTCAAGTAGTTAATCGTGCATGTACCGTAAAACTCGTACTTCTTCTGTATTTTTAACAGATATCATCCATCAAACATAGGAGCATATAATTCAGACATCATATATAATTTGCATTGCAAAAACCCTCCGGAATGATTGAAATAAATCACCCTGAAAAAGGAATCCTGTATATCTTAAATATTTCAACCTAATATTGGCACTGGTGATCAAAACCTCACATTCTATTCAGATTATCATTGAAGTCTGTGCTTTATATTATATATCTAATTTAACCACATCCTAATTAAGATATAAAAATACCAGTCATTCAATTACGAATAATGAAATCCCTTCAATGAAATAGTATTAATTTCAATCGATCAATTATATTAGACTTGTCGAGTAGTTCATCATGCATACCGTAAAAGTCATACATGTACTCTGTTCTGTATTTTTAACAGATATCATCCATCGAACATATGGGCATAGAATTCAGACATCATAAATAATTTGCAATGCAGAAACCCTCAAGAATAATTGAAATAAATCACCTTGAAAAAAAGAAACCAAAAAAAAAATAAAAAAATAAATAAATAAAAAAAAAATAAAAAATAAAAAATAGAAAAAAACCCAAAATCGGATACATGGGATCAATATATAGCTCATATTATCGCACTGCGGACAATATAACACCAGGTGGACGGTATGATCAAATATTCAATTATATGTGTGTACCGGTCGGCAAACAAATTCAGATCATTAGGCTAGCTTTCTCGACCGCATATCCTAAATCAGTTCATTTAAGACAATACTCAATTTATTTACATCATCAACTCAGATCTTCAGCCAAAACCTACTCAACAATCCATGTACATTTTGCATTTTCGACCTGTCAATCAAACTACTTGGAGTCCTAATTTATCTGGAATCATAGCATCAAAAAAAAAATATCACCGGTCACTATACCTGCAGAAATTGCAAAAAAAACAACAAAAAAACAACATTAAGCAAAAACAATTCACGTTCGAGCAGTTCAAAGCTCCACCCACAGCAGCTTGATACTGGAAACATGGATAGCAAAATCGTTGCTGGTGCACTGCACTGTGTGAAACATTATTCATTTAATACAGTTAAGAGTATAGTGTCCGAGATAAAGGCATACGTAAACAGTTAATTCTCGACAAAACTACTTATTTCACCTATAACTAATAACTATTTGCCGATCCGCAGCAGCCTGCCGGTGTCTTTCTTGAGATAACTGGTTACCTACTTTCTCCATTTTTCTTTTTCTTTTTGAGTCCTGAAATAATAAACACAGACTGTCAGTGTTAATAATAGACACAGGCTGTTCATGTTTTCACGCGAGTCCATTCTCCTCCTTCCTTCCTCAGTTCTAGAAATAGTTCAATTCCCACGAGACGCACACGGGTCCTTACCCCTGTATCCTGTCGTAGGTTGTAAGCCTCGCGATAGAGAGCCGCTCGTCTTTCTTTCAACTTTCCGGGAAGATCTGTACGGATACTTATTTTAGTCCCTTTCAATTTGGGCCCCGCTGCCAACACTTCGTCTTTATCTTTATATTTCACGAAAGCAATAATAATTGGAGGGGAGTTTGGTAGATCCTCTACCCTTGGTTTCCTAGTTGGGAGCCTATGCACTGCAACGAACATCATCTGCCTCGCTCGTTCTTCCTCAAATTTTAGAGAATCGACTAGGAATTTACGTACGACATTTTCTGTGTCCTCCACATAAGACGAGGTGGCCTTCAACGGAACACCGAATATCAATAAGTTCCGTTTCCTGTCGTAAATTTCCTTCATAGTTAGTTGGTCTTCTAGCTCTTTCATGTTTCGTACGGCCAGGCTTCTTTGCTCCTCTAGCTGTACTTTCAGTTTCTCGATCTCACTGCTTAGAAATTCAAGAGTTGTTTCGTAGTCCGCCATTTTGGATCTAAGTTCGGATACTTCGTTTTCAACTCCCTTCAGTTTACCGTCTATTTTAGTAGACAAAAGTTCATCCATTCGCCCGATTATACGTTTCTCCATATCGGCAAACATGTCCTTCATTTCTTTCCGAAATTCTTCCATCTTATCTGAAGGGAAGTCTATCTCAAAGTCGGCGGTCTGAGTTGATTCAAGGCTTGCCGCTTGCACGGGATTTTCACCTGTGGTCACGTGCTCCACTGTACTCTCGTGTCGAACACCGCGGTCACTCCGAAGCATGAAATTTCTGATTCCCGAAGTAGAAGAAGACTTTCTAGTCCTACTCTTGCCCTTCGCCGGCATCTATACACCATTTAGGTAAGGTTTTTATAAGAGAGAGCCCCTTCTAAAAGATATTCTCCGCCCTCACACGGGAGCTTCTTCACACGACGTGCTGCTTGATCGCCATGTTTACTGGAAGTCCAAGATTATTATCAGGACTTGACTTCCGGCGAACATTGATTGGCCATTATGCCTGACTGGGCCAGAAATGGTCTGTGACGTATTTTAAATGTTTCTATAATATTTGACTCTAAAATATATCACAATCACCTTTTCAAATTTTAATCGGGGAAAAATCTGGGCTAGTTTGATTGGCAACTCCGAAATTTGCCGCAATGGTGTCGGGCTGGATGACCTATTTCTGGCGGTCTCATCTCGAAAAAAATGGTGGGGAATGTATGCTGAATTTTCCATATGTTTGAGCGGAAAAGCCAGGCTACCTGGTGTGGTGGATCATTTGTGGCGGCGAATATTAGGGAATATAGTTTTCTCAAGATGTGCTCGGCCAATTTACTACATATTAAGTAAGGCGAATATTTAGTGGTTTGTGACCTAAAATAGTCTGCACACGACTCAAATGCGTTCATAGTCGTGCAGAACGACACATTAGATTCCTAAGCATGATGCGCCGTCCACTTTACAGTAGGTTAGTTAAGGTTACTGTATCGAGTTGAATACAAGTAAGCATCACAATTTTGCTTAATTACGGGGCAGTGCTTTTTTGTATCCATACAAACTACACATTTCATGAAAGCGCTTGATCCAAGGAATTTAGATAGATAAATAACTTTCTTGAATTTATTACAAGAATAGATCTATTTAAAGATGAATGATGTCATTTAGAAAAGTATAGCCTTCAAAATCACGCGCTGATAACTTTCTCAGTTTTCATCAAACAAACTTGCTTTTTTGGAATAATGAGCTTTACCATTTTAATAAAAATATTTGCCTCGTTTTTTTTAGTTAGGGCCTAGAAGTTATTTTATCGTCGTGCAAAGTTGAAAGATTGAGAAAATCTACAAAAACTCGACCCCTCTCCACTAAATCATAAATAATTCATGAACAGGACCGAACGTATAAAATTTGAGGCAACCGCTTTTAGATCTACATGATTGGAATATTGTGTCCAAAATTCATGTTTGTACATCAAATAACAAGAGAGAAATTAGAACGGGCAAAATCACTTTTTGGCGAAAAACTAAACGGAGAAAGCGTCCAAAAAGCAACCAGCACTGTGTTAGATGGCTTGAGCCACGCTAATCCCCTGTTCGCAGCTGGATTAGAACCCCGCTGAGACAATGCTGTGACCTCTTGAGTAGCTGTCAAACACTTGAACAGTGATTGCTTCATAAAGTCTGGCTATTCTGGAATTATGTGTACTATCTGACCATGCCGCAGACAAGGAGGGAGAAGACACTGCGTACCGGTATCGGTAGTTTCGAGTACTGGACTTCATACGAGCCATTCTGCCAAGAAATATATTTAGAGAAAAACGCAGCGATGCCTATAACATCGACTTACCTACATTCCTTGAATAACGAAATAAAACTACATCTCATATAGTCATATTTATTCACATATATCAGCTCATCTACTGTGTATAAATATATATTTACATAGGCATATACAATTCAATAAATAACGCTTCGTGCATGTATAATCATTATATGTTTATATATGCTTTGGTAATTCGATACGCGTCTTCTCTGGAACATGTGTAACCATATACCATTGGAACAATTTTTATTTGTGGAAATAAATCAAAAGCTGACGGAATGGACGAGTAATGACCGACAGTTTCCGTGGAAATACCAGGAACCTCGCCGGAAAACCACGAATGATCTGTATTGAAGCCCCTCATATACGCTAAATGTTCGCGTGAAAATTTCTGGCCGCTGAATAGCTTGTACTTCTCGTGCCCCATAATTTTGTGTACACTCGAAGAAAATATATTATCTGTAGAATTGAACTTGTCAGTTGTGAATGTTCGAATGGCAGACAGTTATTATTCATATACCTGTATTCAAACCATTTTGTCATCGTTTTCATATTGTACGGTGTTCCGGCTTTATTATAATTATTTGACGGGCAAAGTTTATCAAGATTGTGCCGTAAAGGTCCTGTTCAAACTTTATTTACACATTCGGCAACATTCATTGCACTAAAATTTGAAAAGATTCACAGTTCCATGGCTATTCGATGATGTTATGCTAGCTCAGCCAATTAGTTAAACGCTTCTTTGGCCGTGGACCCCAATACACAATTTTCGCCTTGAGCGTGAGTAATCCTTACACCCCGCTGTGTCTCGTGGTGCGCGAAGTTTGCCTGATTGAGCATTACCTACTGCACCACGAATGGCTTGTTTTAAAAAGTCATGTTTATTTACAACAATGCACTAATTTTCATAATTTCTTATCCCCCCAACTTGTAGGTTTGACTATGTACTCTGGTATTAGACAAAAAAAATCGAGATTTTGAAGCTTCGACCCGATACAGTCACCTTAACACGAGGACTCTGAAGTCTACATATATGTGCTATATAATATTGACTTACCTGACAGCAAAAGTGATTCAGTTTGGATATTCTTGTCACATCTCTGCATCATTAAATTGGAGCGATAAGTAAGTCCACGATAGAATGTATCAGGACGCAACAAGATGCCATAGTGCTGCAGCTTCGAAATAAGTGTTCCGTGCTAATGTTCTTCCTCAAACGTCTTACCTCTAACATGGTTTGTTGCAAAGCCAGACAGCAAGTTCGATGTTATCGACTATTTTTCGACTAAATAAGATTACATCCCGTTACAACACATACACGTTTACGAACATTTTGAGGTAGGATATGACTTCAAGGTTCATCACCCTCACAGTAGCAAGGTATATACCTTTAAGAGGTATATACCTGTCTTGTACCTTATATGTGCCTTAATTGTATCTTAACTTTAGAGTGTACCTTAACGATACCTTATAACCGAGATGACTTATTGTACCTTCAATAGGTATATACCTCAACAGTACCTCTTGAGGTTCGGTAGGTGTGCCTTGAGAAGGTATATACCTGATCAGTACCTGGCAAAGTCTGTACCAGTACCTCCATGGTGTCTTATCAACTTAGCTTAATTTTCATCAAATTGAACTGTACCTTGATGGTACCTCTCAGACTTGGAATTTTGTTCAAGCCAAAGCCCTGTACCTTCTTGGTACCTTATGAACTTGGTTAATTCTACAACTTGGGGTTTACCTTGTTGGTACCTCCTAGACTTAAACATTTATTCTAGCCAAATCTATGGCCTTCTTATACCTTATCAACCTGTTAATTTTCAACAAATTGAACGTGAGATGCATTTCTTAACATTAACATTTGTACCGCTGGACATTATCTTGACAAATATTGTACATTTTGACAGGTTCGACTCCCAGCTTGCAAAGAAAACATGTGTAAACAGAGGTCGGTCTTTCGTGTAAGGATATATTGTTTCTGCTTTTATATACGGTACCGGTAACCGTATTGAAAACCTTTCTTCCAGACTCATTCTTGTACCCAGACAGACTATTGTCCACCTTTATCTGGGGACACTTTCATGAAACACGACTCATAAGGAACATATTCCCTGGCTTGAGGGATACT
>JAVTVY010029467.1:0-12063 GCA_036873755.1 Hanleya hanleyi | reverse complement strand
TTCGCGTAGTTATTGGGAACAGCGCCCCCTGGCGTCAGATCGGGGAACTAGTGATATCATCGTGTTGATCTTGGCTCACTGAGTTGATGTGCCAAGAATTGAGATGAAATTCGGTCGGGAAAGGGGTCAAAATAGGCAGTTTGCTATTCAGTTTGCTATTCGCGTAGTTGTTGGGAACAGCGCCCCCTGCCGTCAAATCGGAGAACTAATGATATCATCGTGTTGATCTTGGCTCACTGATTTGATGTGCCGAGTATTGAGGTGAAATTCGGTCGGGAAAGGGGTCAAAATAGCCAGTTTGCTATTCAGTTTGCTATTCGCGTAGTTATTGGGAACAGCGCCCCCTGGCATCAGATCGGGGAACTAATGATATCATCGTATTGCTCTTGGCTCACTGAGTTCATGTGCAAAGTATTGAGGTGAAATTCGGTCGGGAAAGGGGTCAAAATAGCCAGTTTGCTATTCAGTTTGCTATTCGCGCAGTTATTGCGAACAACGCCCCCTGGCGTCAGATCGAGGAACTAGTGATATCATCGTGTTGATCTTGGCCCACTGAGTTGATGTGCCAAGCATTGTGGTGAAATTCGGTCGAGAAAGGGGTTAAAATGGCCAGTTTGCTATTCAGTTTGCTATTCGCGTAGCTATTGGGAACAGCGCCCCCTGGCGTCAGATCGGGGAACTAGTGATATCACCGTGTTGATCTTGGCTCACTGAGTTGTTGTGCCAAGTATTGAGGTGAAATTCGGTCGGGAAAGGGGTCAAAATAGCCAGTTTGCTATTCAGTTTGCTATTCAGTTTGCTATTCGCGTAGTTATTGGGAACAGCGCCCCCTGGCGTCAGATCGGGGAACCAATGATATCATCGTATTGCTCTTGGATCACTGAGTTGATGTGCCAAGTATTGAGATGAAATTCGGTCGGGAAAGGTTTCAAAATAGCCAGTTTGCTATTCAGTTTGCTATTCGCGTAGTTATTGGGAACAGCGCCCCTTTGCGTCAGATCGCGGAACTAATGATATCATCGTGTTGATCTTGGCTCACTGAGTTGATGTGCCAAGTATTGAGGTGAAATTCGGTCGGGAAAGAGGTCAAAATAGCCCGTTTGCTATTCAGTTTGCTATTCGCGTTGCTATTGGGAACAGCGCCCCCTGGCGTCAGATCGGGGAACTAATGATATCATCGTGTTGATCTTGGCTCACTGAGTTGATGTGCCAAGTATTGAGGTGAAATTCGGTCGGGAAAGGGGTCAAAATAGCCAGTTTGCTATTCAGTTTGCTATTCGCGTAGTTATTGGGAACAGCGCCCCCTGGCGTCAGATCGGAGAACTAATGATATCATCGTGTTGATCTTGGCTCACTGAGTTGATGTGCCGAGTATTGAGGTGAAATTCGGTCGGGAAAGGGGTCAAAATAGCCAGTTTGCTATTCAGTTTGCTATTCAGTTTGCTATTCGCGTAGTTATTGGGAACAGCGCCCCCTGGCATCAGATCGGGGAACTAATGATATCAACGTGTTGATCTTGGCTCACTGAGTTGATGTGCCAAGTATTGAGGTGAAATTCGGTCGGGAAAGGGGTCAAAATAGCCAGTTTGCTATTCAGTTTGCTATTCGCGTAGTTATTGGGAACAGCGCCCCCTGGCGTCAGATCGGGGAACTAATGATACCATCGTGTTGATCTTGGCTCACTGAGTTGATGTGCCAAGTATTGAGGTGAAATTCGGTCGGGAAAGGGGTCAGAATAGCCAGTTTGCTATTCAGTTTGCTATTCGCGTAGTTATTGGGAACAGCGCCCCCTGGCGTCAGATCGCGGAACTAATGATATCATCGTGCTGATCTTGGCTCACTGAGTTGATGTGCCAAGTATTGAGGTGAAATTCGGCCGGGAAAGGGGTCAAAATAGCCCGTTTGCTATTCAGTTTGCTATTCGCGTAGCTATTGGGAACAGCGCCCCCTGGCGTCAGATCGGGGAACTAATAATATCATCGTGTTGATCTTGGCTCACTGAGTTGATGTGCCGAGTACTGAGGTGAAATTCCGTCGGGAAAGGGGTTAAATTGACTATTGTTGTTTTGATGATAAAATAACGACTGGTCCCCGTCGAATAGCGAACCGCTAACCGCGAACTGCCGACTAACTTGTAATACCTGTTTCCCTTGGGGTCTGGTTGTGCAAGATACCTTTTTCGGCCGGTTCGGAAATACAATATGGCCGCATCTTGAATTTACCCATAGAACGTTGTTATCGTGCACTCTCATGAAATTACGCATGAATCTTTCTCAAAGAACATGTCAGCTTTACCCGTGAAAAAACCCTCTTGGCAGCTTTCCACGATTTGTGCTCTACGAATGACGTATTCAAGCAATAACGGCCGGTCTTCCCCAATTCTATAACTATACAGAGTTGAGTGTGCCATGCGCTCGTCAGAAACAGGTCCTTCATGTAAGGCTAAGTGGCACACATGTGTTCATATTTGCCATTGCTATGTTACTTTTCTACTATATACGCGCATCCATGAATTAAATATCGTACGCATTGATGACAAAAATATTTAGGCCTATCTGCTTCGGGTGATACGTTGTACTGCAGGCGGAAGTACAAGTGGTGAAGGAAATAGAACAGCTTTAGGAATTTTCTACTTACAAAATATTAATTGTAAAATATTTGTTTTATTATTTTACTCCAGAAATATTTCTTCAGGGGTCATTCAGCTATAGATAAAAAAAACAAAAAACAAAAAAATATAAATTGACAAAATTGTGATCAGAGAAAACAAAACTTATTTTAAATTTCATGAAAATATGATACCTTCAACCATAATGATATATAAATATACTATATAAAATGATTCAATTTATGTTTGTGGTATATTTGATAAAATTGAGAACATGGAATTAGATTTTGGTTGCAGGTGTTATATTTTCTATATAAAGGGAATTCCCTGTGAAGATGTATTCAAAAATATAAAAACGACCAAGCGCACATTTTCCAACGTTCATCGACGCAGTTTTACGTCACCATTGGCTGTGAGAGTTTTCAGTGTAAAATCTCGGTATTTTATATATATGAAACACAACTTTTCATGCTGACATAGAGAAATATTTTTTTCGTTTTACAAACGTGACAGCAAGAGGGTTTTTTCCCCAGGTAAAGCTGACACGTTCTTTGGTACACCGGTTCCCCTAGTGGTCCAGTTGCGCAAGATACCTTTTTTGGTCCGAGGCGAAGATCCAATATGGTCACCAGGCGGCCATTTTGGATTTCGTCATGAAACTTTGTTATCGTGATTTCTCAGGAAGTACTTCATGGATATTTCTCAAATTTGGTACACAGGTTTCTCTTGGGGTCCAGTTGTGCAGGATATCTTTGCGGTCCGATTCGAAAATCCAATATGACCGCTAGGCAGCCATTTTGAATTACACCATGAAATTTTGTTATCGTGAAATCTCTGAACTACTGCATGGATCTTTGTCAAATTTGGTACACAGGATTCTCTTGTGGGCTAGTTGTGCAAGATACCTTTTTTTTGGCCCGATTCCAAATTCCAATATCGTCACCAGGCGGCCATCTTGAATTTCCCCTTGAAACATTGTTATCATGAATTACCAGGAACTACTTCATGAATCTTCCTGTAATTTGGTACACAGGTCCCACACTGGGCCCAGTTGCGCAGGATACCTTTTTGGGTCTAATTCTAATTTGGGCGTATTCTATATATTGAGTGTAGAGAATATCCATACTTTCATCTTATATATCAAGGAATTCAAATGATTCCGAATTAAAATGTATTTCTTCAAATTTTAAATCGGTTTACTTTAATCCATACCGTTGCAAGTGAACTGCCCCACCGTTACGTCTGCCGACGGGTCGGCTACACGAAGGGAGGTCACTCTTGTGACGTAACGTCACAACTCGACAACTGTAGACTGCGTGTTTCGATCCAAGGGATCAGGCACTTTCAAAGTTTCAACATTACTGCACTGACCGGATCTCTTCAGTATTAAGTTGTGTACCATCTAACTATTTTCGAGCATGGTATTTTGAAAGAGATATCTCAGACTAGCCCAGTAAACAGAACAGAATTAGCATTTGTTCCTAATTATAAAATGACTAACTATGCTCATTTCACTTGTGCTATAACAACCGACATGGAGTACAGTTTATAGAAATCTTGAAACGCCTGAAACTTATAAAGATAATATCTCGGTGTTTTCCAGTGTCCCCTTTTCGATCTTTTTCGCTCAAATTCGAAATTCTGTAAACAAAATTACAAATGAATCGTTTGTTCTTAGTAACAATGAACAAAAAGATCATCTGGTCATTAGCTTAAAATTATCTGACAATGGTGGACCCCAAGGTCCTTCAGGATCTCTCGTATTTAATTTTAATCGAAACAGGGTCTGTTTTATAGTTATTCATTGATATCGGAAATATCTCGATTATTAAAGGAGAACTTGCTTATTTTATTTAAGGTCTCATTGCAAAGGATAGACTCTTAAAGAAATATAACTTACTATTTTACTCTCGTTAAGGGCGATGAACAATTTTTTTTGCAGTTTGTGAAGTCATGTTTCTACTTTGAAGTCTACGTTAGTGCCGTCATATTGCCTGTAAGATGACGTGACTGATGACGTCAGCATTTAGGACAACGTCACGGCTAACGCTTGATCCAGGGACGTTCCAACTATGGACATTTGATTTACTCTGGGTCGAAGTTTTAATTCGAGGAAAAAACTAGCGCGTCAAATTCCACGGGGGAATTCCTAAATGGAAAGTGGTTTAGGTTATATCCGCCAACTGAAGAATTTCCTCCAACTGAAGTTTTTCAACTGAGACTTTCCCGATTCATTTGGTCAAAATTTGAAGCTGAGCGATAAACTAAAACAGCGTCCTGTCAGTGATTTGAGTTGAACGACGATGCTTCTAAACTCATAAACATTTTCATGATTACACTTGAACTATTAAAATCAACTGGAACGTCAGTAGCTTCACTGGTTTTCTTCTCGTGCGAATTATCATCATGACCAACACGATCAACCTTGAATCGTCATGACGTTGTGACGTTTTTAGATGAGTATACACACACTTCCGCTCATCTAAAAACGTCACGCAGTGGTGCAATGGCGGCTCCCAGTGCACGCTGTGGCGAGCAACAAAATATTCAATATTTCTTTTATTTCGCATTCTTTCAACATAAGTGTTGTATAATAAGTTTAGGAATACAATTGCTGATAAATATAGTTAAACTTAAAAATAAGATAAGTACTCCTTTAAGAAGATCCATTTCTCCTCTGGGATTTCCCCGTGCTATGTGACGAGTTGTATAAGCACGTGATATACCCAAACAAGGTCAGAGGTCAAGGCTTTTCCATTGTCGCCATGTTTGCGCGAAAAAATCTGTCGCTGGAAAACACCTCCAGATTGACAGGCTGCAATCTCACGTTATCAGATCTGTCAGAGTTGGGAATTACGTGATATGTAGGTATTGGTATTTTAAATTATCAAGGTCAGTGGGCAGAAAAAAATCTGTATTTCTCCAACTTGGGCCATTCTTCCCGCTCGTATGTTGGCGGTGGTAGTTCGATTTGTGTTCATTATGAAAGTCGACGTGGCTAACCAGGCTTGTCAGTAGACAACAACATATTACAGAAGAAAGCCTGGTGTCACGTTATCCTGGACTACTCCAGTTCATACAACATATGCCACTGCTGATTGCATATAACCCTTTCCACTCCGGCAAACCTCGATGTATTTTATCAAGGTTCAATTCTTGTTATTGCAGTGTTTGCAGGGTCATGGATATAGGCTCTCCAAATTTACAACACAGCATTAATGCGATATGTTATTTTATCACAGGCTGTCCAAGGTCAAACAGCTGGTGAATCATGATGGGGTAGACACATGCACAAGTTGACTGATTACCGTTGTGCTTAATTTACTTTATGTAAGATGATAGATACACCCAAATTTTGTGTCTGTTAAGTTTGGTGTCTATAGTTAAAGGTGTTCGCGGGTGAATATTGAAGTCCATTAGGCTCTTGTTAATCTTAGCTGCCCAGACTTCGGTGACGTTTCAATCTTTGAACTGACCTGCCGCAAATATTTCCGAAGTTACCTGTGACCTTCCATATAATCATATTATTCAGTCTTATCACTGAACATTTATAGGTGGACAATCTTTTCAGCAAGGCAAAGTAGTACATCGTCCTTTATACTTCTTCGATTTGTTTGATTTTACTTGATTGAATTAACAGCATCAAGTTATTCAGTGGATTTTCTGGATTTAAAGTACGTTCGTTCTTTCCATTTTAGTGAAGCCCATAAAACATGAACGGCAAGAAGAGGACAGAAAAAGCGCGCCATGGCCCAGAAGACCTCTATGTTGAGATTCAGATGCAGGAGTGGTTTAACCAAAGGGAAGTTTGTTCATAGTTGTTTAGTATATACAAGTACAGCCAGGCAAAGGTCACTTACATGGGGTTCCGGCTTAACACCAGATTAATGTGTGGTTTAAGCCTACATTTTGTACATAGGAAAGGAATCACAACATTGTTGTAAAATATAATTGGAAGATTAACACACACAAAAATGTCCGAAGGGATAATAAACTGACAAATCATAGACAACTGTAGTCACTGGTTGCATCAAATGTTTGACAAAAATAACTCCTCCATGTCTGTTTGATTACTAACACTTTGTTCAAATGAAGAAGTGACAGAGAATATATATATCACAGAAAAAATATGCCATTCATAAGTTGGCCCAATTCAGGTTTGCATGATGCTGCTAGCTAGTATTATTGAGAAGTTCACATATAAGATGAGAATATAATATGTTAAAAAATTAACGTGGCCGAAGTACTGTTTGAAATCGATATATCAGGTCCTCGCGGCTATCAAACTCTTTGTGGAACTTGATAAAAATGGGACAAAAGAAAGTGTGAATGAATTGTTTTATTGCCGGATAGAGTCGTTAGACACATGTGAGAAATTGGTCCGGGACTGACATGCATCATGACCTAGTGGCAGGACTGAACCATATGTTATAGCAAACTTGTCAGTGCACAGAAAAAAAAAAAATCCTAAAAAACAATAAGAAATATTCCCTGCGGAATATTTCTTAACACGACAAAGGAATATTCTCCACCATCACAATTTTAGCTGTTTTTGGCCCCAGTTTAGCGGTGAAATCACAATTGAATCCTGATTGAGATAATAAGAACTTAGAAATTCATTCCCATAAAGAATGCTTATCAGTGATAAGGATTTGACTAATAGAACATAATAGTCTTCCTACCATCATTGGAACGATGAACCCTGTTGTTGTTGTTTGTGTTTAAATCCACTCGTAAACCAATCCGGCTTTTGGGTAGGGACATATACAATACATTCTCTTAGAACTACAAAGGTTAAAATATATCAGATAATTTAAATAAACATCTTTACAACAAATGAAAGTATAGGCATATTAAAGAAAAAGACATGAAGATGGTAATATCCTTAATTATTCGCGAAATGATGATGAGATTTGAAACTCCATGAATATGTCACTTTAGAATTATTCAGATAAATTCTGGAAAACTGACTTGTTTGAATTACTTGTAGCGAGAGTAACGTGACGCGAGAGCCAATATAGAAGACTGATTCTTCATCTTGGATGGTACTCGTATATTAATCGCCGTTGCATTTCCTGTAGTTTGAATCGAAGATAGTAAATCAGCCGACATTGATTGACTGAAAACGACGAGTCGACTTTCATCGGACGGCCGACATAATACTGGAATAGTTGTTCAACCAGACTAGCCTGGATGTAGTTTTAACTATCCCGGAGCCGCCCATGAGGCATGTACAAGACAATATGAGAGATATACACAATCTTAATTAAGGAAAACAATATGTATACTTCCCAGATTTCTTTATTGTTCTTTTGAAGAGAATATTGTGGAAGAACAGTTTACAGCAATAAACCTTTTAAGGCCCATATTAGGGCCAACTTAGAGAATCTCCTACCTTCATCCTATAATATCACATGATAAATCTTCGAGTACCATGACACTCGAGTCAAACTTATGTCTGTGAGCGGTTCTGTTTCACAATGTAGAACTGCTGACAACATCGAGTCATAGATGTATTCGACAAAATTCGATAAAGTTTGATATTCTTAGACTGTGAGTAATACTTCTTCAGTCTGATTATATTGTACCATCCCCTGTTGTTTCTCTGCGTTTACAAATTACAACAGACGCGTGCTTCGTAGTCACATTTTCACTTTACCTCCGCGATGAAATGGGAGTGTTTGAATTTGCTTCGCGGATATATTGAAAATGCTCGGCTTGCGTTTTATTAGAATGGAGAAAATATCCATAATATTGGATTTTGGGCAACACTGAACGTAAGATTTTAAATAAAAATTTAAGGACAAATTATAAAACTGATGGTCACTGACTTGATTTCCTTTCCAATGAACAAAAACTGTCATCTCTTTTTTTTTGCGATAACGTGGGTTTCGGAATTGCCACAACGCCCCTGAAAGAAAGATAAACCATATATCATTTTTGGGGCCATAATACATCCTGGGTCATTGTTGAGTTTAGTGCTCTCATCAGAACTTAATAGGGGGACAAATAGAGACCAGGTATAGATGTGAGGTGACTTTAGGGTTTAGATTTATAGTTAGCATAGTGCCTAGGTTTGAATTCGACTGCCGTCAGAAGGACTAAGCTTAGGGTTTTTTTCATACATATTTAGATTAGGTTCTAATTAGATTTTTTATCGAGTTAGGAGTTGTGCTCAAAACCCGACAATGACCCAATAAGGTAATAGCGAAAAAAATCTTTCCGTAATGTGGTAATTTTATTGTGGTTTGTGCATGGTCACATTAACTTGATTGACAATTCAGTCCATGATTGTATTGATAACAAATTAATTGTTGTGGCAAGTTCGGGAACTTCGAGATTGCAATAAACTTAATCAAATGACCTGTTCAGACGACGAAAACATGAGTAGTGTGACTAACGTCACAGGACCAATGAAGTAGGGTGAGATGACTTGGGGGTCCAAGCGTAATGTTACAGATCACCTAGATGACTTGGAGGTCCAAGCGTAATGTTATAGGTCACCTAGATGACTTGGAGGTCCAAGCGTAATGTTATAGGTCACCTAAGTAGATCAAATTTTCATCAACAGTATGTCAGCTCAAAACTTGCTGGTAACAATCCCCCGATGCACGTTTATGCCAAAAAAGATTGATGTCCCATCTTGCCGATCAATACTCCGCAATGCTTGGATCATGATCGTGCTTTAGTTCTGTCAAATCGACATTCATTATTCAGCCGTCATCCACAAAATGCTCGTTTTCTTTGTGGGACACTCGGCGTCAACTCTAAATGCCGTACAGTAAATTTCTAGTAATTCACCATTCCAATTTAACTCAAAAATGGACATTTTTGCTCTGCCGCGATTTTCTCTGGCATGAAAAAAGCAAAAGCCTAATGTTTTCAAGATACTCATGGAACAAAAAAATTGAACACACCCTTTTCATCGTGAAGTTCCTGTCGCCAAGAGCACCAGATCGGCGTATGCAAATTCTGTGAAAGTGTAGACTCATTTCTTTTTATTTCTTGTGGTCAGATCTAACTTGATTCGGTAATTTTGGTAATACAATAAGTTATCCCGCCCCCTTTCAGTTGGATCCTGTTTCCTGTGGAAAATGCCAAATGCACTCGCGGTCGTGTGGCATTTGCCAGGAAACAAGATAAAATTCTAGCTGTATAAAATGATTAAGGGCAGATAATGAATTCATTTCTACGGGCAGCTTCATAAACCCGGGGGAAGTAAAGTGGGTGTAAAACTTGATAATGAAGACAGGAGAAGTTTTAATGAAATCGGTCAAATATTTTAAAATATTTGGAATCTACATTTAGATTTGGTCACATTTCATAGAAATTTATATTAAATATATAATATAAAATAATGATAATGATGATAATAATAATAATATTAATTTAATGATTTAATTAAGCATAATAATTTGTAGTCTTTTACAAACCGAAAGCGTATTTGTGCTTATTACACAAAATTCGTAGTTTCGATCGTGTTGTTATAGAGTATCCGCACATATAGCGCGAAATGATGCAAAAAAGCGGGAAATTGTAGCAAAGAACATAGCATCCATACGATTTCTCAAAATAATATGTCAGGGCGATTTGCCACAGTATAAACCAACCTAATAAAGTGCCATTTGATAGAATTGTAAATTATTTGTTTAATGATTCTCCTCTGTCACTCACAATAATCAGATCGTGATTAGCCCTTTGTCTCATGATCACAAGTTAATGATTACAATCATCTCGTCATTATGTGCAGGGGTTAAGGCGTATACTGTCTCAATGCTGTCCGAACATAAGCTAGGCATATACTTGTCACACTGTTGAGGTTTCCGACTCATCAGTTTTGAAAAAAGTCGTGTCAGCAGTCACTCATCTGCCACAAGTCAGTTTTGATTCCAGGCTATATAAACCGTGACGGCCGTGTTTAATCATATCGCAATCATTTTGCAATACAGAAAAGTCAACCAATTGTCCAGAACAAAATTCCTGACATGGAGAACCACGCCAAATTGTATGCTGGTCTTGAAAAAGCAGAATCATCCTTTCAGAGAGCCTGTGAGCAGATCGTCTTTCTCAACAAACGGCTAGAAGAGTTACAGCAGCGTTACGACAAGGCAAATAGAGAGGGCCGTAAATCATTCCGTTACAACCTCCGCCTACAAATAGCAGCTGGGGAAGGCCTCCGGAAAACGTTCTATGAATACGCCTGCAACAAAGCTGACCCGGTGACAAGTCTTCGGTGTACGCGGTATGGACCAGAAGCTGTGGATGACATGCTTGAGGAGATGGAAATGGACGAGGAAAATGTCTGATCATTGAAATCTTATGATTTTGAAAGAAAACAAAAGGCTCTTTTCAGAGCCACTCACTTTCTCCCGAAAGAGGACTTCAAACTAAGCACACAATTTATATATAGCATTTATACATAAATTGCCCATGCCGAACGGCTTCCCGTTCTCGTTATACATTATTTTAATCTACCACACTCACTCATTCATTCATGGAAAGAGGAAAGAAATAAAGCTTGAGCAGTTATCAAAACAACCATGGAAATCGTGATAAACGATAGTGGTAATAATTCTACGTCATATAGACTTAATGCACATGCAAGACAGATATCGCAAATCTTCCAAATTCTACGTCACTTTCAAAGCGATTTGTGTATGGAAGATGGAGTCACGGAGCGCAAAGTTTGAGACAGTCTTGATTGGGTGATATTTTCTTTTGAGATAGATCGGGCCAATAGTTTTATTTGTCGTGCATTTAATAAATATGAAATAACTTGCTGGGTAATTATGTAATAACTTATCATATTCGATTTTTTATGCGGAACTGCACAGACCGGTAGAGTCATATATAAATTGTAGCCACCGCAAGTTCGCGGTTTATGCGCAACTGCACAGACCGGAAGCCCATATAAATGTATCTACCGCAAGTTCTCTTTTCGGAGACGGTGAAGCAAATTGCGCAATTATACTTGAAAACGTGTGCTTCGGATGCAGGCATATTGTAGTCTTTTACAAATCGAAAGCGTATTTGTGCTTATTACTGAAAATTCGTAGTTTCGGTCGTGTTGTTATAGAGTATCCGCACATATAGTGCGAAATGATGCAAAAAAGCGGCAAATTGTAGCAAAGAACATAGCATCCATACGATTTCTCAAAATAATATGTCAGGGCGATTTGCCACAGTATAAACCAATCTAATAAAGTGCCATTTGAAAGAAATGTAAATTATTTGTTTAATGATTCTCCTCTGTCACTCACAATAATCAGATCGTGATTAGCCCTTTGTCTCATGATCACAAGTTAATGATTACACTCATCTCGTCATTATGTGCAGGGGTTAAGGCGTATACTGTCTCAATGCTGTCCGAACATAAGCTAGGCATATACTTATCACACTGTTGAGGTTTCCGACTCATCAGTTTTGAAAAAAGTCGTGTCAGCAGTCACTCATCT
>JAVTVY010029466.1:0-12356 GCA_036873755.1 Hanleya hanleyi | reverse complement strand
CCCAAACACAGTGACATGGATTCCAGTGGAAATACCAATGAAGGAATATTTATCATCTTATGGATTAATTGAACCAAGTACTGCTCTGTTCAGGGACAAGATGATTCGACTGGTGAATGGAGTAATTGATGTTACACAAGGCGAACTGGTTGTGAAGATAGCCAATCATAACAATGTGGAGGTTACAGTGCAGCCTTCTACAAGACTGGGAACATGTGAGTCATATTACGAGAATGAAGAAGCAACTGCACGATCAACAGTATGCGCCAGCGAGAGTGGTGGGCTGAAATCCTTTGAACTGCCTGAACATCTTGAGGATCTGTGGAACCGGAGTAAAGTTCATCTAACGCAGGATGAGTGTGAGTCTCTGGCAGAACTGTTTGTCAGATTCCAAGAAGTTTTCGCCAAAGGTCCATGTGATCTTGGAAAGACGAGCAGAACAACCCACCGTATTAACACAGGATCTGCAGTACCAATAAAACAACACCTTCGACGCCAGCCCATAGGAAAGAGAGAGATTGAGCGGGATGAGATAAATAGGATGTTAGAAATGGGGGTGATCGAGCCATCAAACAGTGCATGGGCATCACCGATAGTGCTATGCAAGAAGAAGGATGGGTCCACCAGATTCTGTTTAGATTACAGAAAGCTGAATGGTCTGACTGTGAAAAATGCCTACCCAATCCCCCGGGTAGATGAGTGTTTGGATGCGCTGGCGGGTGCCCGCTGGTTTAACTGCATGGATCTGACCTCTGGATTTGGGCAAATCGCAATGGCTGAAGAAGACAAAGGAAAAACAGCCTTTGCGACTAGTTTTGGTTTATATCAGTTCATTGTTATGCCGTTTGGACTCGTCAATGCGCCGTCCACCTTCGAACAGCTAATGGAAGATGTTTTAAGAGGTCTCCAGTGGGAGGAATGTTTGCTATATATAGACGACATAATTGTGCCAGGATCCACAGTAAGACAGTGCTTGGAGCGATTGGAACATGTCTTTCAGAGACTCTGGGAAGCCAACCTGAAGTTGAAACCTGCTAAATGTGTGTTCTTTCAAAAGGAAGTTAAGTTTCTGGGACACATCGTCGAGGAAGGCGGAGTGCGCACTGATCCCGAAAAGGTTGCAGCCATACAAGACTGGCCCCCTCCACAAAATGTTCGAGAAGTTCGTAGTTTTGTTGGTTTGTGTTCTTACTACCGGCGTTATGTAAAGGGGTTCGCAGCTATCGCGAGACCATTGCACAAACTAGTGGAAAAAGGAGTGAAATTCCTGTGGACTTGTGAGTGCCAAGCAGCTTTCGAGGAACTGAAGAAAATACTATCCTCGTCCCCCATCCTTGGATACCCTCTTCCTGGATTACAGTTTACCCTAGATACAGACGTTAGTGATAAGGCAGTAGGGGCAGTTCTCTCGCAAATTCAAAATGGAATGGAGACCGTCATCGCCTATATGAGCAAGTCGCTCAATAAGCACGAACACTCATATTGTACAACAAGGAAGGAATTACTTGCCGTTGTTCTGGCATTGAGACATTTCCATTCCTACCTGTATGGCCAGAAGGTCACCCTGCGCACGGATAATGCCGCGGTAAGCTGGATGAGGAGTTTAAAGAACCCCACAGGTCAGACTGCTCGTTGGTTACAGGAACTTGGAACATATGACTTAGAGGTCATCCATAGAGCCGGACGTAGTCACGCAAATGCCGACGCACTATCAAGGCATCCGTGCAAGGCATGTAGCCACCAGCAGCAAAACAACATCGAAACAAATGATCTTCGTAAGGGTCAATCGAGTTCCAGGCAATCTAGCAAAGAGGGAGCCTGTGAAGCTGGTGCATCCAGAGTCACCACCAGAAGCAAACAATCACAGCAAATCTCCGATAAGACTACAAATCATGCCGTACTGGATGGATGGAGTATCGATGACCTCAGGTTACAGCAATTGCGAGACAAGAACATTGGTCCTATCAAGGTCGCCATGGCCGATGGAATGGATAGACCACAGTGGGAAGAGATATCACATTTATCATCTGGACTGAAAACCCTCTGGCGCCAATGGGATAGGCTGCAGCTAGAGGATGGCGTGCTTTATCGCGAGTGGTTTCAAGATGGCAAATTTTCCAGACAGCTTATTGTTCCTAAGGAGCTACAGACCGACGTCCTCAAGTTTTATCATGACATACCTTCAGCTGGCCATCTGGGATCAGAGAAGACCCTTGAGAGGATTAAACAGTCGTTTTACTGGGCAGGCATGAAGGATGACGTCGCTGCGTATTGTCGACGATGTGATTCATGTACAGCGAGGAAAACGCACAAGGGACAAAATAAAGCTCAAATGAAAGTTTACCTGGTGGGAGAATCCATGGAAAGGGTAGCGGTTGATATACTCGGGCCATTACCAGTAACTGAGAAGGGGAACCGATATATCTTGGTCATCTGCGATTGTTTTACCAAGTGGACAGAGGCAGTACCCCTGCCCAATCAGGAGGCGATTACAGTAGCCACAGCCTTGGTGGATGAGTTTGTTTGTCGATTTGGAACTCCGCTGCAGCTGCATTCAGACCAAGGGACAAATTTCGAATCACAGGTCTTCCGGGAAATGTGCAAACTACTTCAGATTAATAAAACCCGGACAACTAGTATGAGACCACAGGCGAATGGGAATGTCGAGAGGTTCAACCAAACGCTAGCTACAATGTTGACGATGTATTGTGCCAAGAGGCAGCGAACATGGGACATTTATTTGCCACAAGTTATGATGGCATATCGGGCCTCTATGCAGTCAAGCACAAAGCAGACACCAAATCTTATGGTTTTGGGGAGGGAGAATACCATGCCAATGCAAGCTGTGATACCTAGGCCGTCAGCTGATGGTAAATGCGAGGATTTCATTGACGTGGACAATTATGTGACAAATCTGCAAGATAGGCTTGCAGAAATTCATGAGATGGCTAGGAAACACTTACACAAGAGCGCCACTTATCAAAAGAAGCAGTATGATGCTCGGGCTAGGATACACTCTCTCCAAGAAGGACAGGCAGTCTGGTTGTACAACCCAGCTCGAAAACCAGGTGTTTGCTCCAAGTTAACACCTAAATGGAAAGGGCCCTTTGTAATCTCGAAGAAGATAGACGACATTACTTACCTGGTCAAGCAGTCAGCAAGGAAGGAACCGAAGGCTTTCCATATAGACAGGCTGATGGCGTATAGAGGCCCCCATCCACCCAAGTGGTATTCTGTAACTTCTAAAGAGCACACCAGAGGTGACACTGGCAGAAAGGTGGCAAGCCAGCAACGAAGGTAGGAGCATCGTGATGATAGGCAGGTTACCAGGAACATGGTCATAGAGTTTATGTTAGGGTGGCAGCGGAGGTCATGATGATGCTGATTTTTCCGGACTATACCTGCGGTAGGGTGCCAAATAAATTGGTTGTTGGTGCAACAACCCTGTTGGAAATTCCGTCGACGGTATTTGTAAAGAAGCTAGGGAGGGACTGATCAACCCTGGATCCTACCTTCTAGTGGGAAGACACAGTATAGCTGTGAGATCCCTAGTTGGGGTACCAGCCTCGGGAGGCAATACGGACTCTGGGGCATCCGCAGACGGGTAGGGGGAAAATATCGCAGAGCTGCCGTGATCTTAAATGATGCATTATAGCTGGATGGATATGAATACCACTTTATAAACTCAAAACCGACTGATGCTCACTGATGTAACCTTAACTCATAGAAGTATAATGCTGTATATAGTGAAGAAGCTTAAACTGCTAAGCTGAAGAGGAGATGCTGCTATTAAGTGCTGCTCATGAAACATGCTCTAATTATTTCCTGATTATGCTTTCAGAATGTCGGCTTTCAGAATTTCAAGTGCTGGCTGTGTCCCGAACTATTCACCAATTGGAGTGGGTTGAAAGCTCACCTATCATCACCATCACACAAGAAGTTACATGTCGTGTGCCAATACTGCTCATCGGAGACCACCTTCCGGCGTATGAGTGACCTCAGGCACCACACACAGAGGGCGCATTCGAGGCAGCTGCGGGACAAACCTAAGAACTTGCTGTCTGACGAGAACGTCTTCTGGTTTACGACAACCCCGGCGGACTATATCAACTTGTTGAAGGGCAGAAAACTACCCGAATGGCAGGCATCGCAGTCCGTGGATGCGAGATCAGCAGTGCGCCATTGGATGCGTCGGTGTAGGGGGCCATCACGCGCTCTTAGGGAATGGGAAGATGGCTGGGAGCTGGCCCGGGATCCCCAGGAACAGACAGGTGGGAAACGTCCAGCCAAGGAGATAGGTCCAGAGGTCGGGGAACCAGTCCCCAAGATACCAAAGAACTCCTCTGCCTCTGGACCATCACAACGCCATGCCTCTCCTTTGGAAGATCTGTACAACGAGCCCACCTGTACTGTTACCTGTCCACCAGAAGACCCCGAGGTCTTATCAACGGAGGAGATGGAGTTAGCGAGTTTAACGATGGAACCCAACAACATCAGGGCTGTCCTCCTCTCCCGGGACACTGGCTACCACTTCCAGGCAACTATTGACTCCCCTGATCTCCGCAGCCTGGAAGCTCTGACACGAAGGAAGGGAACCCTCAGTACAGAGAGTAGTTTGGTGGAGCCTGCTGGTGAGGGTTTGGATGCTATGGCTGAGGGGCATATTGGTCGGATAGCAGATGTTCTAGGCATAACCAGGGCTTGCATCGTAGCAGTGCGGAAGTGGGTAACCCCAACATTCAGTCAATTAAACGGCGATCCAGCACCGAGTCCGCATCTGAACCTGCTCTTCACTGAGCCTATTACACCGGTGAGCACTCCAGACAGGCTGGTGATTATCGAGGACCCCCTGGACCTAAGCTGCCTGGCCAACCCAGATCAAGGCCCCCTCAACCTGGCTGTCATGGACCAGGGGGTGGATCCTAACATCCCGGTGGATTTGTCTGCAGCTACCCCAGCCATCACAGACAGTGATGTGCCAGCTGATCTGGCCATCATTCTGCCATCTGTATCAAGTCCAATAACATCGGACGTGGGTCAGCCCAGCCGGAAAACTCCCATCAGCCCTGTTAAGCCTGTAAATCTGATAGCAAGGACAGTACCACCAGTCCCACCCATGGCACAGCCTCCCTCTAACATCAACACAGCTGAACCAGTCATCCAGGATCCGGCAGCAGCAGTTACATCAGGTTCCAGCGACACAAGCAAGTCGATATTCAAAAGGCCGGTCGCTGGGAAGCCCAAGAGAGCTAGCCGGATCCTGCGAGCAGGAGCCATGCCATCTATCCCCCCTGGGAGGCGCACTTGGGATCAAGACGAGGTCATAACCATTCCATCTGCTACAGGCGAGGTCAAGTGGCCACCCAGGGGGTGGAAGCAGATGAGTAAAGCTGAGCGGTTGGATGCCTGGGAATATACAGCAGTCCAGTTGGATGCTGCCACCGGGGTAAAGAGGGGAGACAAGTCGTACAGGCTTGACAAATATAATATGCTGGCCCTCCCCGGTGGCAGAACACCCGTCGTGAAACCCCCTCAACATCCGATCGCGTTCTTCCATTCCCACAACCGATACAACAGCTACAAGGTCTTGGTGGAGGTCGCATTTGGGAAGTCCGACTGTACTGGCCTACCTGTGGATACCATCTTGGAGCATGCAGAAGCTTTGTTCGCTGCCCGTTTACATGACACAGACTATATTATTGACCCTATTGACTGTGCTGGCGTGCCACTCAGGCTGGAGGTTCCAGGTTACGTGCGGAATTCGAAGAATTCCAATTCATAGGAGGGGTGGGTGTAATATACCGGAGAATATTTTTTTATTGACCCAACCTAGTATGTATATAATAATGATCGTGCCGATTAATCAATGTGGATTCCGGATGTTTTATGTGCCATTCAGTGATGGACCCATTACCGGAATCTGTGAAAATGTTTTATTCACCGTGTTCAGTGGATTCGATTACTATCAGGCGTCCCATACAGGGAGGGGTCTGCAACTTGAGTGTTTCTATATTTAATCGTGGATTTAATGGTGTTCATCCTGAAAGTTCTCAGGATCTATTATAGGCGTCCCATACCGGGAGAGGCCTGCATATATCATGTTTACGTAAGTGTGAGTGTACTGGGGGGGGGGGGGAAGTTACGTGATGAACTATGCCTTGCGGTTGCCCATCGATTGTGGAAGGGAAACTTACCTGTGAACCTGGACTTATCTTCACGGACAGTTACTGTGTATTTCCGATAGTGTAATCCAGTGTTGGATGATTTCATAACCTGACATCAGTGAACTTTCGAAAGCGTGTTGTCCATGCTCGCCACTTTGGCGGCCATGTTTTTCTATCGTACCGAAGTCAACTGGGTCAGTCTGACCAACATTTGTTAGAACTGTGCCATCTACTATTATACGATGGATTGATGCGTGCTAATGATGCTGGTGTTCTTCTTGAGAATTCCTGGACTTTATTACGTAAATGTGCATGGTTATTTTCTCGTTATCACCATTCTCTGTAGGGACTATTTCTTCACAAACTGTTGTTCACGAACATGGTCGTCGAAACCTAAATGCACATGTTTTCACTGTCGCCGTGAACGCATCATATTACAGACAATTCCCAACGTAAGTTGTTGAAATCTTACCGGATGTCTTGTTGGCATGTACTTGCAATTAACCTTATGTACTTTTAAAACATGTGTACTGGCTGGTTTTACGTGGCAGCTCCTATAATTTTGACGTGCACACTGGTCTCCGAAACCTGTTGCGTCATCATTTCAGAGAGGATGACGGGACTAGCTTGCATGGCAAAATCTAAAGTCTATATACACAAAACTAGAATTATTGCGATCCAGCTATTAAATTGTTTATAATCTTCATACTATGCAATGCCTATGTACAAAAGTTGGTACGATAATTTCACTGTTATAATTAGTTATCACTGTTTTAAATTTCGCATACCCCTTCAACATTGGATCATTTCCATTGATCTGATTGGTCAGATCTTGTCACGTGGTAATCAGCCAGAGTCTATATAAACAGCACAGCACTGTGGGTTAGTCAGATAGTTGGCTGGCTTCAGTCACGTATGTATTATCTAATAACCTAAAGGATTACCTGAAAAACTATACTGGGAATTTACTGTGGAATTCAATAGTATAATATTTGGATATACCCGTGCATTATAATTATTGTGGATTACAGAGCAGTCAGCTATCTCCCGCCCCACATCTGCTGTGTTTATATTCTCAATTGTATTGGAATAGCCCATTACATGTATATGGGATAATTCCCCATATCATTGGAGTAATTGAAACAACCCAAAATCATATTGCAAGCATCTGATATTTGTTGATAAGGTTACATCAGTGAGTAGCAGGAGGTCCATTCTTCTATCATCTCGTCAACATCACCCACTAGGGTAAATGAGTGTGATCTATCATCGATCCGTAGCTACGTTGCTGTGTATATAACATCACATCAATATATATTCTGTATGCTGTCTTCTTCATCTGGAGAGTACTGATGTATATAATAAACCATTATTTGTGTTGAAATACTGGAGTTGTTCCATCTATTGTGACGTCTTTCTTCGGGGCAGACGTCACCCTTGCGAAAGTCAATTCCTGTTGGAAAGGATTACCAGTTAAAGCGTGTTAACTGACAGGGGTTACCTGCGATACAGGTTTCCTGAGTGTTGTAACTGTCAGTGGTTACCCGAGATTCGCCCGAGTGTTCTGAATGTAGTGGTATACTGGAATTACCGAAACCAACTCATCTTAGATGGTGGACTGATTAACTGGGTGACAAGCGACAACATTTACAATTGAGAATAGCGCAGACGATTTATTACAATATGTTCACTTAGGAATGCGACTCAAAGCAAAAAAAAAAAAAAAAATTGCTGATATGCAAACTTTTCAACGAAGTTCATTCTTCTTTTGCTTTTTATTATCCCCTATGCTACAATAAATCGATGTGGTCCATTCAGACACGTGTATGTCATATTACAGTATTCCTAGCGATGAGCTAATTAATTTTTTTGCTCAACTAAACTGCAATAATGAACTCCTCAAAAGGAGTTATATATTTTCCGAAAGCTATTCATTCAGGGAATCAAAGTTTAGTGACAATTTTGTTTATCTATTACTACAACTGAATTATTTGAACGAAAATAGAGCAGTTTGTCGAAATTTAATATCCTCCCAAGTAACTTCTAAATTATGCATAAGAAATATTTGAATTTTTAGATGCATGTAATATAAACAAAATTAGGTTGCTCCTTTTTATAATTTCGTCCTGGAAATGATTTTATGACAGTACAATGTTCAATCATTGGGAAAAAATAAAAAAATGTTACCCTCTATATTTAGAACGGAGGTGAACTTAGAGAAATTGAGGCATACCTATCCAGTTCTATATATGTTCGAATTTAATGACCATGCAAAACGGAGGGCCATTCTGAAAGACGTGGAAAATGATAACAGAGGTAAACAGGAAAAATTTTGAGGAGTTATTTGCCTCAATTTATAACCGGAAGCTTCTTCTATAAAAAAAAAGTCTGTCTATTTTAATTAGTCGTCTACTTTGGAGCTTGCCAAAAATCAGTAGTTAACCCTGCAACAATTTTCTTTTTAGCAGCGTGTAGAACAAACTGAACTCTACAAAATGACTACCATTTCTCCGTGATATCGATAATATATCACGCTTGAAATAACTTTATCATTCACTCCATATAAAACTCCAGTACAGTTGTTTATGCACCGGGCCTCAATTACATAGGGAGACGTCATAATGTATTCATGCTCATTGGCACAAAGGTCATTAATGCCGAATACAGTAAAAACAGGCGGTCCGTGAGAGTGTCGCACATATTCCATGCCCAGTGAAATTGCCGAATGATAAACCGCACACACCTCTATGACCATACAAGGCATTGTTTACCTTTGTGCTAGACAGCACGAATACATTATGACGTCTCCCTATGTAATTGAGTCCCGGTACATGAAACAACTGGACTGGAGTTTTATATGGAGAGAATTAAAAAGTTATTTCAAACGCGATATATGATCGATATCACGGGGAAATGGCAGTCGTTTTGTAGATTTCTGTTTGTTCTACACAATGCAAAAAAGAAAATTTATGCAGAGTTAACTGCTGATTATTGACAAGCTCCAAAGTAGACGACTAATTAAAATAGACAGACTATAGTGAGGTGGCTTAGGGTCATATTTTTGGGAAGATCGTGACACGCTGGACCAAAGCACCAAACTTGGTACACCCATCACTTGAGACATATAGAACAATATCAGAAGGGGTGCCCGTTGCTCTGGGCTCTGCGATGCCCTCTGGCCCTCAAAAGGGCATCTGAGGGGCAAAATTGTCATTCAAAGAATAATTAGCCTCCCAACAGCTTCGTTATTTTCTATTATCCTTAAGGCTGGGAAGCTGAAACTTGCCACACTGTATCACTGGTTCAAGCACTACCAGAAAATGTCACAATATCCAAGATGGCGGCCAAGATGACATCATTTTCAAAAAATGAGCCATTTTCGGGACGATTTTTCCAGTTTTTTATTTTCGCAATTTTCTTCGCTGAAGCTGCCTGGTTAATTAGTAAATAATCATTTATTCGAGAAAAGAAATACTTTTGAGTACTTTAACGAATACAAAACACATTAATTTTGAAAGAATACGAGGAAATCAGAAGTTTCCATTTACACCCTAATGTCATCCATTTTTAATTCATTTATGATGCTCTGCTCTGATTATTATGCTACAGACTCAAAATAACTTCAATATCATAAGCTATAACTGCGCAAAGTTACAGCTCTCAACATTTCTTCATTTTGAAGCACCAGAGATGAAAGCTGAGAAGGGAGTTCGGTGGCTGAACTACCTAAACCAATTAGGTTTACATAATCGCCTGTGTAAAAGGAAACAATCGCCCCTTATCCATGTAAAACTTCAGCTTTCCATCTCGTAAAATGGAAAAAAAAGATGGAAATGCTCAAGGCTGGCCAGGTATGTTTTTCTGGGTATTCTTGCATATACCAGGTTTACTCCAAGTTGAAGCGTTTACTCCGTCAGACGTCCTCGATGCTCATCCATTAACATCCGATGAGTTATTTGTTTGAGCTGATCTGCCATCACAGCTCCCAAGCTAACGTATTTAATTCCGCTTAAGCCAGTGCTAGGGGCCGTGTGGATACTTCTTAATCTCCACATGAACCTCTACAATAAAAGCACGGCTGAGATACTAAGGCTACGTCCGAGAATCCACCGTATTCTTCGGGCTGCATGTTTGGTGCCGAGGCCAGGTTTCCTGTTGAGTCATATGGTTGCTTTTTAGTCGCCAGACCTCGTCAATTTCTCCCACCTCTTGCTGATCGCTCCACTTTCAGTCTTTTTACTTTCAAGTTTGAGAGATGAATAGCTGAATTAACAAGTGTTACACGGCCCGTGGACTTGTGTTTAGTCCTACTCGTCTATGTGTGTTCATTTGTGGCCGCCGTTTTGGACGGGATGGTACGAAACTTCATCTGAAGAGTGTAAGGGTGAACCTAAAAAGAAAAATCCCCAAAAATGGCATCTTACGCCTGCTGGAGGCAGGGATTTCTTTCTTGCCGTGAATTGACGTCGGGATAGCTAAAAAAGCTATATGGTCGGAGAAGGGACTCTAAAACCAAGAAGAAACCAAAAGGGCACCTGGTGGGGACCGGAACATGCAACATACAATTTACATGTTATAGCACTGGTCTATATATTGCCATTGAATGGCCATAGCTTTGGTCGAATGTTCATGGCACTTCGTCGGAACGGCTGTGGGATTACCAAGGGTGAAAATAGGGCCCCGCAATCTTTTTTTTTAGTCAGCATGCTGTCAAACATTTTCAGGATAGCTAAAGGATCTGAGAGAGTGAATATCCACTGGAAAGGGATCGGAAAGTGCATTTAACGCCCGTTGAGGAACAGGAACATAAAAATCAACTTTAAAATAACGTGTACTTCTATCCATCGCCATTGACATGATTGGGAGTGCTTAGGACGATTTCAGGTTCAGAGGCAGATTGGAGGGAGGGGTACAAAACTACATCCAATGTATTCCACTGGGTTTCAAGACCATTACATTTACATGTGCATGGTTCAGCACCCGTGCAGTGTCTAATTATATGCCAGTTGTGCATGTACACCGTAAGTAAAATGATACTGAATAGGGAGGATCCCGTGTTAAATTGTTATTGATGGATTCAGCTCCACTTCCCCCCCCCTCAAACCCCCCTTTGGTCCAGCGTGTCACGATCTTTTTGCTAAGCCACCTCACTATTCGTTCAAGTTAAGCGACGTGTGAACCAGTCCAAATCTTGCCTAATTTCTAATATCGTATATTTAAAAAATCCAAAGAAGCTAATTACTTGTGTTAGGTAAACATGCTCACCGAATAACATCTCACATTTCGAAATTTTACAAAAAACTGTTTTTTTTCCGTATATATAAAAAAAAAGAGACTTTTTCATGAGTTTTCTTTTACCAACCTATAGAGTGAATAATTATTATACTATTTAGGAAAAAACACGTTCGAGTGTTTGAAGCCTTTTAGAGATACTCGAACCTTAAGGTATGGGTGGACAGCATTCAGTGAAGCATCTCGATCAATAAGATTGTGATGGATGCTCTGTATAATTATTACTCTTCGGATTTAGTTTCATTTGTGCAGTTGAAAGCCACGGTAAATTTAACCTTCAGCATGACGAGAGGGCAATGACCGCAATGCAAACATAGCCCTTGCCTCTTTGTCAAGTGAAATGAGCATGGGGTACCTCCATCATTTCTCAATTGTAAAACGAAGTGCCGATCCCGTACACTTTTATGTGTATATAAAGAATGTGTGATGGTTACCCGAGAATAACTCCCTCGGACGTGACGGTAGTGAACATGATTTTCGTTTGAAAGTGAAACGGGTGAAAGTTATTGTTATGTGCTGTAAAAATGCTGACGTTTCATATCATGCGAAATGGTGATTGTCAATTGCTCTAAACTGGATTTATTCAAGCTTGAAAACGGTCGAATGTGCTCTTTCGACATTTTAGGGACATTTTCTGAAGGGATTTCCCTTCATATATAAAATATGACACCTCAAACCAAAACAATTTGTGTGTATTTATTATCACAATGGTTAGTGTTACAATCGGTTGAAATATCATTCTGGTTTGAGGTGTCATATTTCATCAAAATTAAAATTTGTGCAAATGCTTCGCTTGTATTCTACCAGAAACGTTATGTGAGCAAGTAAAAAATGCTTTTCAAGTAGATGTCGTCGTAGTCCAGTTGTTAGGCTGCTCGCTTTCAAGAACAGTGTGGTGAC
>JAVTVY010029465.1:0-118571 GCA_036873755.1 Hanleya hanleyi | reverse complement strand
GTGGGCTGCTGCTGCTGCTCTGCCAGGAGTGGACTCGGCGGATGGTGTAGGGGTATATGCCGTTGTGATGATTCCTCGCCGGGTAACAGGTGGGTCGTCAGCCGACGATCTTCGGGGGTATGGGCTTTTAAATCTACGAACAGGTAGCCGTACGGACGAATTGTCGCTTCTTGAAACGCCCGCATAAAATGGTCAATGTTCTGGGGATAAATTCGACTACCAAACACACGGATTTGTGCTCTGTCAATGGGATTGGAGAACAACACAAAGTATTGGCAGTTCAAAGCAATATCTCTGGACGCCTTCCCTTGAGGAAAGAGATTCTGAGTCAAATAGATGACGGACAGATTGCGATGATGGGACCCTTTGGTGAATAGGTCGGCGATTTTCGAATTGTCCTTGGCCGCACTCATCAGATCATCGAGAACTACCACGTTGGTCTGCTCGGAATCGAAGTAATAGGGTTCGTCTATGTCGTGAGGAATTCCTGGGACAAAGCTCACATTCTGTAACCTTGTAGTTTCGTAGGCGGGCTGCCATTGGCTATAACACCAAACAACACGTGTCGGAGCTGGGGTTGCCACACCTCCCTCTAAGAACTTCATCACCCAGGATGTCTTTCCACACCCTGTAGGGCCGCTCACCGTCATCGTATAGGGATGCTCTACTGCTCTTGTTGGACCTATAGCGGGACTCGGCTGTGTCTCTTGGTTGTGTTTGCGTTGAATGTGCCTGAGCATACTATCGCGACGAGAGAATGCTCTCTCACAGAACGTACACGTACACGACATGTTCATCAGTCGACCAATACATATGGACTGATGATGGACACATGTTCATTCCTACATTTAAAGACTCTATCACCACCACCGCACGGTGGAAACCTTTACACCGCGCGCGCCGGGGTCAAAGGTCAGTTCCGGCCACCACCACCACCACCGGGCGTTGACGCCCGCTGGTGGCGTTGGTGGCGTTGGTGGTGGCGTTGGTGGCGTTGATGGTGGCGTTGGTGGCGTTGGTGGTGGTGTTGGTGGTGTGCGGTGGTGGTGTTGGTGGAGTCGGTGGTGGTGTGTGTGGTGGTGATAGAGTCTTTAAATGTAGGAATGAACATGTGTCCATCATCAGTCCATATGTATTGGTCGACTGATGAACATGTCGTGTACGTGTACGTTCTGTGAGAGAGCATTCTCTCGTCGCGATAGTATGTTCAGGCACATTCAACGCAAACACAACCAAGAGACACAGCCGAGTCCCGCTATAGGTCCAACAAGAGCAGTAGAGCATCCCTATACGATGACGGTGAGCGGCCCTACAGGGTGTGGAAAGACATCCTGGGTGATGAAGTTCTTAGAGGGAGGTGTGGCAACCCCAGCTCCGACACGTGTTGTTTGGTGTTATAGCCAATGGCAGCCCGCCTACGAAACTACAAGGTTACAGAATGTGAGCTTTGTCCCAGGAATTCCTCACGACATAGACGAACCCTATTACTTCGATTCCGAGCAGACCAACGTGGTAGTCTCGATGATCTGATGAGTGCGGCCAAGGACAATTCGAAAATCGCCGACCTATTCACCAAAGGGTCCCATCATCGCAATCTGTCCGTCATCTATTTGACTCAGAATCTCTTTCCTCAAGGGAAGGCGTCCAGAGATATTGCCTTGAACTGCCAATACTTTGTGTTGTTCTCCAATCCCATTGACAGAGCACAAATCCGTGTGTTTGGTAGTCGAATTTATCCTCAGAACATTGACCATTTTATGCGGGCGTTTCAAGAAGCGACAATTCGTCCGTACGGCTACCTGTTCGTAGATTTAAAAGCCCATACCCCCGAAGATCGTCGGCTGACGACCCACCTGTTACCCGGCGAGGAATCACCACAACGGCATATACCCCTACACCATGCGCCGAGTCCACTCGTGGCAGAGCAGCAGCAGCAGCCCACCCCCATACAGCGGGTCCGCTTCATACCATCAGTCCCGGAATATCACCCAACCGTGAAGGCCCAACCCGAGGTTGAAGAACATAATGTGAACTCGAGGCTATGGAAGGCTTTGTTCAAAGAAAGTATGGACGCCGAGATGGGCGAGATTTTGGAGGCCACAGGAAACAAGTTTCAACGCAAAGGGTATTCGAAAGAGGAAGCTGCAATTTTAGCCCATAACAGATTGGCACCCAGACTACGACGGGCTTTACGTCAGCAGTATGTCGACTTACTGACCCATATGAAATTGTTGGATAAGGACCCAGTCCATATGGAAATTGAAAGAACAGCGTCGATGTTGAAAACCTCTGGCATGAACTGGAAAGCGGCGTATGTCAGAGCAATAGCACAAAAGAAACATTTGTTCGAACGCATCATTAAACAACGTTAAAGCATTAAGAAAGTGCGTTAAAGCGTTGAGACGAGCGTTAAGGCGTAACGACGGGCGTTGACGAGCGTCACTGCATTTCGATGAATTGGTGTCAATTCCATGAAATCAGAGCTTCTGAGCTAATTCACCAGGGCGTTGAAGCGTTGAGCTAAGCGTTGATGGGCGTTACTGTCTATAAAAGCGAGCGTATTCCCAAAACACGCACAGTCGTCGTTCAACCGTCAACATGGCTTATACTTGTTCTGAGTGTGAACGCACGTTCACCAGACATTACGATATGATGCGACACCAGAAAAATATACATGGGACTGAAGACGCCGAGGAGCCCGTTGAGGCAGATACTGATACAGAGATTGATGAGAGTGCATCGACTGATACCGAATCCAAGATGGCTGACAGTCTATCTACTGATATGGAGAGCTTGACCTCAGAGAATCAGCCTTCATCCCAGGAAAGTGAGGCAGAACCTACCTTCTGGGATCGTATTGTGACAGCAGCTATCAATACTCACGCTGAAGCGATCGAGGACGCCGGAGAGGATAATTTACAACAGACGTACACCCAAATGCGCCCCCGCATCAGGAAAACAGCCATGGCGATCTATGAACAGTATACCTTACTACCGCTTGAAATGAAAGGGGACCCCACGCACAGGTCCATCATGAAGACCAAGCGTCACTTGGAAGAGGATATGGGTTTACCACCCACCGAGGCCCTGGAAAATGCAATTAGAATGCGCAAACAACTGTTTCAGGACATGCTGCCCGATGAATATCCAGGCCTGTCTGACGATGATTAGAACAAACGGTTCAGAGCGAACATGGCCGAAGACGGAACTCTCTGAAATGACGACTTTTGATTGGACAAGAATACATCTAACGGGCAAGAACGAACATGACATGCAAATGGCGGTCTCTGATTGGACAAGAGTCTTTCTTGAATTGTAAACATACCCAACGCGGCTCCCCCAGCGTGGGTATGTTATGATGGAGGGGAAAATAAACTATATGAAAAAAAAAAATTGTTGTTTTTGTTGTTTTTGTTGTTCTCTCATGTGTCATCCTTGTTGTTGTTGTTGTTCTCTCTCCGGTCTATATCATGGTGTTATGCTAGAGCGTTAAGGCGTAACTATGAGCGTTGACGGGTGTCACTGCATTTCCAATGAATTAATGACAATTCCATGAAAATCAGAGCTTTTGGGCTAATTCACCAGGGCGTTGAAGCGTTGAGCTTGGCGTTGGCGGACGTTGCTACAAGATGACACCTCACACGACGCATTCGAACCGTGAATAGCCCATCTCGACCCCAAATACCTTCCTTCACTGCCCGAAAATGGCCACTTTCGCTACTACTCGTACCGATGACGTCACTGATGACGTCACAGATGACGGGAACATCCCTCAAATCGGTATGTACACCCCGAGAACTACAAGATGACACCTTCCAGGACGCATTCGAACCGTGAATAGCCCATCTGGACCCCAAATACCTTCCTTCACTGCCCCAAAATGGCCACTTTACTTACTACAACCAACTGCGCATGCGCAGATTAACGCGACTTGCATTCAAAAACACACCATTCTGACTCTACCGCACACAAGCTTCACTTTGACACCTCACACGACCCATTCGAACCGTGAATAGCCCATCTCTATCCCAAACACACCCCTACATAGCACTCAAAATGCCTGTTTTCTATACTACGGGCCAGGCTGCGCATGCGCAGACTATTGAACACAGACGAACCATTAGTGTAGTCAAGTGCTCCTCCACGAGAGCTTCAAAATAAGACCTCACTGGACCCCGTTGGACCATTAGGGACTCACCTAGACTCCAACATGTCCACCCCGTATGGGCCTATACACCCATAGCCATGCAGTATAGGCCTATGGGCCTACCCAGGCCTCGGTGACTTTTTTCAAAAATTTCACCGATTCGCTCCGGGACACTTCCTATCATGTTCTAAATGACGAGACGAGTAAAACGCGACCCCACAACCTATACCGCAAATGTCGAGAAGTAGGTTTCCCAGGATGGTCCTATACCTCCCATACCCCATATAGGCATTTTCCCGTAATTTAGAATAAAGTCCGTATTCCGTATTTTTTCAGGAATTTTTTACATACACCCACCCTGGAACTAGGGGAGATAACTCTATTGACAGGCGAGCCCCGTTAAGCCCGGCGACCTATATACCACCCATACCCCATATAGGCATTTTCCCAGGTTTTTCGATAAAGTCCGTTTTCCGTTTTTTTTTTTTTCAGGAAAATTTTTGCATGCACCCACCCATGACTGGATGCCCCTTCACATAGGCTTCACATGGATACCTCATAGAACTCCATCGGCCCATTAGTGGCTCCCCTAGCTCCCAAAACGTCTATTTCCATACCCTTGGGCCACCGCGCATGCGCAGAAGGCCGATATGTCAACCCACACCCAGTCCATTAGATGCCTCTTCATGAATGCTTCACATTGATACCTCACTCGACCCCATCGGTCCACTAGGGGCTCCCCTAGCTCCAAAAAGGCTATTTGCATACCCTTCGGCCACCGCGCATGCGCAGAAGGCCGCTATTTCAACCCCACACCCAACCCATTAGATGCCCCTTCATGAATGCTTCACATTGATACCTCACTCGACCCCATTGGACCATTAGGGGCTCCCCTAGCTCCAAAAGGCTATTTTCATACCCTTCGGCCACCGCGCATGCGCAGAAGGCCGATATTGTCAACCCCACACCCAACCCATTAGATGCCCCTTCATGAATGCTTCACATTGATACCTCACTCGACCCCATCGGTCCACTAGGGGCTCCCCTAGCTCCAAAAAGGCTATTTTCATACCCTTCGGCCACCGCGCATGCGCAGAAGGCCGATATGTCAACCCCACACCCAGCCCAGTAGATGCCCCTTCACCTAAGCTTCACTTTGATACCTCACTCGACCCCATCGGACCATTTTATCTAGGGACTACTTTTTCTCCGCGGAAGCTTTTTCCCGAGACCGAATCACCGCCAGACATGACCGCATCACCGCGGATGAATACATGGAACTATTTTTGACCTGGACAAATTGGAACTCTCCTGTGCTGGAGGTAGCTTTTTGGTCAATTTGAAATATGGGCGGGGCATCTCCAAAGGTCAGACGAATACTCGCTTCTGATTGGTCGAGAGCCCCACACTTGCCCCACAAATTTGCATAAAAGAGCCCCAATTTGCCTTTTATATACTACTAAGGTCACGCAAGAAAAAAAAGATGTGTTCATACAAAGAATACAGGGGACCAACTGGGAAGACGTGATGAGTAACGACAACGATGTTGACACGGCTCTAGACCAATTCCTGACTAATTTTACAAATATATACAACGAATGCTTCCCACTTACAACTGTCAAATCAACAAAAAAGAAGATATTAAAGCCTTGGATTACTGATGGTATTTTGAAGTCTATACATGAAAAAAACAAATTGTATCGGCTATATTTGGTTACCTCAGATAATAATGCACATGAAAAGTATAGAAAATATAGAAATAAACTGAATAATACAATAAGACTCTCAAAAAAGAATTACTTTGAGGATAAATTCAATGCTAGTAATCATGACATAAAAGGCACGTGGAAAGTATTAAGTCAACTAATGAACCGAAAAATATCAACCCAGTTGCCATCGTCGTTTAGTGTAGATGGACAATTGATATCCGATAATGAAGTCATTGCTTCGAAGTTCAATGAGTATTTCAACTCTGTCGCTGCGAAGTTAGACTCCGAAATACCAGATACTGGTGCCAACTTTAAAGATTACTTGGATAATCCTACGCTTAACAATTTTCAATTTTCTCCTGTAACTCCAACTCTTGTGAAGCAAACAATAATGAATCTTAAACCAGCATCACCGGGACTAGATGGAATTCGAACCTCTTTGGTTAAGCTTGTCTGTGACTATATATCTACACCTTTGTCCTTTATTATGAACTTGTCCTTTTCTTCCGGTATTGTCCCAGACGTCTATAAATCTGCCAAAATAACGCCAATCTTCAAATCTGGGGATCCATCTGTATTTTCAAATTACAGACCGATTTCTGTACTTCCTTGTTTCAGCAAAATATTGGAAAAGCTTTCTGTTTCCATGGTAATGGATTTCTTGGATTCTAATGATATACTATCTAACAACCAGTATGGATTTCGATCTAACCATTCCACATCTCTTGCAGCTTGCTCACTATATGATGCACTTACCACAGCCAAAGAATCAAAAAATTATAGTATAGTCACCTTCCTTGATCTATCTAAAGCTTTCGACACCGTTAATCATGATATACTACTCTCGAAATTAAATCATTATGGTTTCAGGGGCATTTCGAATAATTGGTTTCGCAGCTACTTGTCAGGCAGAGCGCAATCCGTAACCTACAATGGAATATCTTCTTCAGCACTGCCGATTACTTGCGGCGTACCTCAAGGGTCAGTCCTTGGTCCGATCCTCTTTTTGATTTATATCAATGATCTGAGTAGTGTCTCAAACCTACTTAAAACCATACTATTTGCAGATGACACGAGTACTATTTACTCATGCAAAAATGCTAGACAGGCTTTCCTTACCATGACACAGGAATTGGAAAAATTCTAAAAGTGGTTCTGTGCAAATCGGTTATCACTAAATATTAATAAAACGAAATACATGTTAGTTAAACCAAACACCAAGCAAAAAGTGACTGATTTACCAATGTTGACTATTGCGGGAACAGAAGTTGCAATTGTCGAAAAATTTAAATTTTTAGGTATAATTTTCAACAATCGACTAAGTTGGACAGATCATATAAAGTATATCTGTAACAAGATCTCTAGAAATATAGGAGTAATTAACTGTATTAAGACCTTGATAAACAAGAAAACCCTCTATATTTTGTAATACTCTTTGATTTATCCATACATGTCTTATTGCAATATTCTCTGGGGAAATACTTATGTCACTCATTTAAATCCATTGCTTTTGCTACAGAAGAGGGCTTTACGTTTGATTACTCTATCTAAAAAACTCGAACACACAGAACCCCTATTTAAAAAGATGAACATCCTTCATATTTCTAAGTTGAATATCTACTCAACACTTCTCCTAGCACATAAAGTTTTTCATAACCCAAATCAATTGCCAAAAATTTTCCAAATCTACTTCAGAAAACAATCATCAATAAATCGTTATAACACACGTGGTTGTCGTTTCAATCTATACAGGCCATTTTACTTATCCAATGTATCATACTACACAGTCAAAATAGCTGGACCACGAGAGTGGAATAAACTGCCCTCCTCGTTCAAAGAAATTTTATCCACATCTCTCTTTAAATCTAAACTCAAATCCTATCTTATCAATAACTAACCAGTTTCACAGCAGGGGTTAATTCTGACCCATGTATGACTCCGTCAACAGAAATGCCATCTTTAATCTCTTCTCAGGGATAGAACAAGCCCCATGGGGCTTTATTCCCGCCAGTATTTAATTATGTATCCAGTTGTAATATGTACATATATTTATATACGTTGGTATTGGTGAATAAACAATCAATCAATCAATCAATCAAATTATTGTCGACCTTTTATCATTTTGACGCAACCCCTAGTGTCGAATGCCATTTGGTTCTCATGAGAATTGTTCACTTAATGGTTTTATAGTGATTGTAACAATATGGCATTTCTAGGTTCAACAAACAAGGGATATCCACATTCAATTTACTTGTTAAGGATTTACTGCTGCATAGATAATACAGGTATTATTGTTATATTAACAACATATCATTTCTGGGTTCAACAATAGAGAATGAAGCATGATCGATAGGGTTAAACCGCTTTGTGAATATATGTTAAATAGAAAGTATATTAAGTCTTCTTCAATTGCGGATATTTGCAATTTACATCACATTATCAATGCTCTAATTAGACAATATATTGCTTCCTATTCAACAAAATATGTGTACGAATAAAATTTAGACAATATATTGTCTTCTCTGAAATTTCGCCGAAGTTAAAACACATTTGCGAATCTACGCTAAATAGACAATATATTAACTTTCCATGAAGTGCGAATCTATGCAATTTAGATGAGATTATCAAAGTGCTATTTAGACAATATATTATCTTCTCTGCAATCTCGACGAGATAAAACAGATTTGCGAATCTACGCTATATATACAATATATTAACTTTCCCTGAAGTGCGAATCTATGCAATTTAGATGAGATTATCAAAGTGCTAATTAGACAATATATTGTCTTCTCTGCAATCTCGACGAAGAAAAACAGATTTGCGAATCTACGCTAAATATACAATATATTAACTTTCCATGAAGTGCGAATCTATGCAATTTAGATGAGATTATCAAAGTGCAATTTAAACAATATATTGTCTTCTCTGCAATCTCGACGAGGTAAAACAGATTTGCGAATCTACGCTAAATATACAATATATTACCTTACCATGCAGCGCGAATCTATGCAATTTAGATGAGATTATCAAAGTGCTAATTAGACAATATATTGTCTTCTCTGAAATTTCGCCGAAGTTAAAACACATTTGCGAATCTACGCTAAATAGACAATATATTAACTTTCCATGAAGTGCGAATCTATGCAATTTAGATGAGATTATCAAAGTGCTATTTAGACAATATATTGTCTTCTCTGCCATCTCCACGAGGTAAACACATTTGCGAATCTACGCTAAATAGACAATATATTAACTCTCCGTGAAGTGCGAATCTATGCAATTTAGATGAAATTATCAAAGTGCTAATCAGACAATATATTGTCTTCTGTGCCATCTCGACGAGGTAAACACATTTGCGAATCTACGCTAAATAGACAATATATTAACTCTCCCTTATGTGACAATAAAGTGAATGACAAATCGATTTGCGAATCTACGCTAAATAGACGATATATTACCTTACCATGCAGTGCGAATCTATGCAATGTAGATGAGATTATCAAAGTGCTAATTAGACAATATATTGTCTTCTGTGAAATTTCGCCGAAGTTAAAACACATTTGCGAATCTACGCTAAATAGACAATATATTAACTTTCCATGAAGTGCGATTCTATGCAATTTAGATGAGATTATCAAAAGTGCTAATTAGACAATATATTGTCTTCTCTGCAATCTCGACGAGGTAAAACAGATTTGCGAATCTACGCTAAATATACAATATATTAACTTTCCATGAAGTGCAAATCTATGCAATTTAGATGAGATGATCAAAGTGCTAATTAAACAATATATTGTCTTCTCTGCTATCTCGACGAGGTAAAACAGATTTGCGAATCTACGCTAAATATACAATATATTAACTTTCCCTGAAGTGCGAATCTATGCAATTTAGATGAGATTATCAAAGTGCTAATTAGACAATATATTATCTTCTCTGCCATCTCAACGAGGTAAACACATTTGCGAATCTACGCTAAATAGACAATATATTAACTCTCCCTGATGTGACAATAAAGTGAATGACAAATCGATTTGCGAATCTACGCTAAATAGACAATATATTAACTTTCCATGAAGTGCGAATCTATGCAATTTAGATGAGATTATCAAAGTGCTAATTAGACAATATATTGTCTTCTGGGAAATTTCGCCGAAGTTAAAACACATTTGCGAATCTACGCTAAATAGACAATATATTAACTTTCCATGAAGTGCGAATCTATGCAATTTAGATGAGATTATCAAAGTGCTATTTAGACAATATATTGTCTTCTCTGCAATCTCGACGAGGTAAAACAGATTTGCGAATCTACGCTAAATATACAATATATTAACTTCCCCTGAAGTGCGAATCTATGCAATTTAGATGAGATTATCAAAGTGCTAATTAGACAATATATTGTCTTCTCTGCAATCTCGTCGAGGTAAAACAGATTTGCGAATCTACGTTAAATATACAATATATTAACTTTCCATGAAGTGCTAATCTATGCAATTTAGATGAGATTATCAAAGTGCTAATTAGACAATATATTGTCTTCTCTGCCATCTCGACGAGGTAAAACAGAATTACGAATCTACGCTAAATTGACAATATATTAACTCTCCATGGAGTGCGAATCTATGCAATTTAGATGAGATTATCAAAGTGCTAATTAGACAATATATTCTCTTCTCTGCCATCTCGACGAGGTAAACACATTTGCGAATCTACGCTAAATAGACAATATATTAACTCTCCGTGAAGTGCGAATCTATGCAATTTAGATGAGATTATCAAAGTGCTAATTAGACAATATATTGTCTTCTCTGCCATCTCGACGAGGTAAACACATTTGCGAATCTACGCTAAATAAAAAATATATTAACTCTCCCTTATGTGACAATAAAGTGAATGACAAATCGATTTGCGAATCTACGCTAAATAGACGATATATTACCTTACCATGCAGTGCGAATCTATGCAATTTAGATGAGATTATCAAAGTGCTAATTAGACAATATATTGTCTTCTGCGAAATTTCGCCGAAGTTAAAACACATTTGCGAATCTACGCTAAATAGACAATATATTAACTTTCCATGAAGTGCGAATCTATGCAATTTAGATGAGATTATCAAGTGCTATTTAGACAATATATTGTCTTCTCTGCAATCTCGACGAGGTAAAACCGATTTGCGAATCTACGCTAAATATACAATATATTAACTTTCCCTGAAGTGCGAATCTATGCAATTTAGATGAGATTATCAAAGTGCTAATTAGACAATATATTGTCTTCTCTGCAATCTCGACGAGGTAAAACAGATTTGCGAATCTACGCTTAATATACAATATATTAACTTTCCATGAAGTGCGAATCTATGCAATTTAGATGAGATTATCAAAGTGCTAATTAGACAATATATTGTCTTCTCTGCCATCTCCACGAGGTAAACACATTTGCGAATCTACGCTAAATAGACAATATATTGACTCTCCCTTATGTGACAATAAAGTGAATGACAAATCGATTGGCGAATCTACGCTAAATAGACGATATATTACCTTTCCCTGCAGTGCGAATCTATGCAATTTAGATGATAATTAGAAGAATTATATCGCCTTTAAACCCCGGCACCAAAGATTAGCAAAATATCTGCACTATATTGTCACCAGTGCTATTTAGCACCATGTTAAGAGATAGGGGAGAATGGAAAATATCAAGGAAAAAGCCAATTGCGCACCTAACTCGTATATTGTTTGTTTCGGTCAAATTATCACTAAATGAACTGGTGAACTGAACAGCATATTGACTGTTGAAATATTTATATGGCAAATCGGCGAAGACATGGCGCCTTGTCTGTTTCTGTTTTCAGATTACATTTTGGAAGACCTTACTAAATGGCAAGTGTTCTGTGTTGACGGCTATACTACTAAACGTTTACGGTAGCTTGCCAATAAAAGGACAACGGTTTCTAGAAAAGAAAACGCTTATGTAATAAGACTGACAAACAAGATCTTATGAACAGGTCTCTCTATTTTTACGCACTGATTATGTAATAACTGAGAACTTGACTGTCGATTGAGATGTAAGTTTCGGGAGAATTTGAAGAATGTTTTCGTGTTAGGTGGCAGTATTTAGCTTTATGGCAGTATTTAGCTGATGCAAATTTAGCTTTTGTCTCGGTGCGATATGGGCTTCGGTGGCCGCCCAGCTAGACGGCGACTGACTGTTGTCCCGATTTGGGTAACATGTCAATTTCAGGCAATCATGCCTTTTTCTTTATTATTGCTGATATAATGCTGTCTAACATATACATTTTAAAAATCTGCACAGGTATTGGTACACTCATATGATGAGGCGCCGTTTGTGACAATATTGTCAACGACAAATATATAGAGTTAAAACCAAAATATAAAGTCGCCGTTTGTGAAAATATTGTCAAACACAAATATATAGTTAAAACCTTTGTAAATATATATGAAACGAAATAAATAGGGCCTATATATAAAGTTATTTATTTTTTATTTTTATGAATATTTTTTAACATAAATAATGATAGGAAGTTAAGACGTTAAATTTAACGTAAATATAAAGTACACGAACAAACTTAAATAAAGTGTACATGTAAACGCAATCGATGTGCGCGCGAGTGATACTGGTTAATCAAAACTGCAAATGGGTTCTGAAGCGAAACTATGACAGCGGTGAAAGCCACTCGCATGTCACAGATGTGGCGAATCAAACAATAAGATCACGTACCTGAACATAGTTCAGCTCACTGCCATTATGATTTAGTAGAGGCCTATTCCAATTTTCAACAATTACTGTTATCATTTACAATCGTACTTCAGAGTTATCACATCAATTAGATATAAGTACATCTACTTATAAATCAACATAAGATATCCTAGCCTGCAGCCAATATCATGGCCTGTCCCTTTGATGTTCAATCCACGATTCCGCCGGCCAAGTCGCTGGTTGCTATTTGCCGCATAAAAACATCAACAGAAGTTGAAATAAAACATGCGCAATAACGATGCATTAATTATGCCCAACACAAATATTAGGCAATTTGAAATCATACTGAATATGAGCATATTTCATTGATCAGAATATGATCATTCATAGCCTAGTTATAGGATTTGGAATTATATTGTCGTTTTGTATATTTTATCGTTTTTCGATAATTTCCGAATTTTCAAACAAGACAAAAATTTGCAGGGAACTTGGTATAAGTACAGCGAATGTGGAAACTAATGGGTCATGAGGAACCGGTTGCACTATGCACATCAACACACTGGCAACTTCTATGTTATGTCCTAGAATTACTACTAACCCACACTGTTGGTTCAAACCATACTAACTAATAATTACTACGTTGCTATAGTACCATAGTAATTATATTGTTTTGTTTGCCATACAAGTACCATTTTACGAGTCGTGCAATAAACATATTGTATTGTATTGTATCATCAAACGTACCGCTCTCAAATGATGAAAAAACCATGGCGTATACTGTGGGAACCACCAGTGTGGATTGTACTGTTGCGTTCACCGTTCCTCGTTTTCATTATCGAGATCATTTATTATAGCATGATACGCTTACTTGATCTCAAACTTTTTAGGTTTTAAGTTAGTATAACGTAAGTAGAATCAAATAAACTGTTGATATTCGTAAGCGCTAGGTACTGGGTTCAATCCCTGGCCGGGTCATACCAAAGACTTGAAAAATGGAACTTGTTGCTTCCTCGCTTACGCTCAGTATTAAGAGGATAGAACAAGGACGGTGTCAGTATAATGTGACTGAGTGGGGTGTCATATTTGCCTACGGAATGATATTTCGGTGGGACAGCAGTATAAAATGGCAGCATTAGATCTGCTCGGTTACAAGTAGTTAACCACACCCCTCCCACTCACCTCCCTTCCCTTCCCCGTCGTGATATAGCTGAAAAAATGTTGAAAGCGACGTTAAACCCTATTCACTCACTCGTCAGCGTATATAATAGGGTTAATACCGATGCCCGTCAAGAACCCCACGCGTATTGAAGATCAATTAACGATTAGCACGCAGGGGTAAAACGGCTTCGACTGATTCCTTAGTTACTAGTAACAGCTTCGAGGCAGCGCAAAAGTGAAAAAAAGGCCAATCTAGTATTCTTCATGAGCCATTAGTTTCCACATTCGCTGTACTTATACCAAGTACAAATTTTCGTCTTGTTTGGAAATGCGGAAATTATCGAAAAACGATAAAATATACAAAAACGACAATATAATTACAAATCCTATAACTAAGCTATGAATGGTCATATTCTGATCAATGAAATATGCTCATATTCAGTATGATTTCAAATTGCCTAATATTTGTGCTGCGCATAATTAATACATCGTTATTGCGCATGTTTTATTTCAACTTCTGTTGATGTTTTTATGCGGCAAATAGCAATCAGCGACTTGGCCAGCGGAATCGTGGTTTGAACATCAAAGGGACAGATTATGTTCAACATTGATAGCCTTTTCATCATCAGCATAGGCCAACGTCACCAGCGTATGCCTACGTCATCGGCTGTCGTCTGCTATTGTCAAATGGAGTGGGCGTGTCTCGACTCGAAAGGTTGGCGATGTTTTCAAAAAAACTAATATATCAGTACCGGTACGATATATGTAACTTTGGCTTTTATTGAAAGAGCGCAGACTGTCTGTCGGCGTCCCTGTAAGTATCTAATTAGAATTTGAATAAAATAACATCGATTCATTCCGATGCCGGTACATTTCAGCAGGTGCTTAGAAATTTCGAGTGAGAGAGTTGAGAGTTCGGTAGCCAGCATATCATCATAAGATACGATAAGGTCATTTCTATTGTACAAACGTGCGTCACTGATTTACAGGCGCCTCGGAGCACGTTTGAAAGTGGGGGCTGAACTCTATCGGCTGTAGCCCCCCCTGCCCCCCCCCCCCCGGTTCCGCGGCCCCTGACAGGGTACAATATGCAAGGGCGTAGACAAGGTGTGTGGGGGGGGGGGGAGGAGAGCTTAAAATTTCAACTTTTACCGCTCAAATGCTCCCAGTGAGCGCCAGTGTCCCATAAATTTCAAAAACATCCTACGCTGCCAGGAAGGATACCCCCCTCTCAGACTCTCCTCTCAAGCCCCCCCGACTTCACAACTTGTCCACGCCCTTGATATACGACACTTCTGTAAAGCTGACTATTTGGTTCAATTAACACCATCCGTCTTATGGACCGCTCTGTGTCTGAAATAAAAACAGCCTACCGTAGTACCGTATACTTGCGCAAAACCCGTCCAACCTTGTTCAACCTTTCGACCGAACAAGCTCCCGGTCCACCATCGGTGTTTGATTCCCTGCTTGATTTCTGTTTCATTTAGGTCCCCACGGCTATCCCGACAAAGTTCTTTGAGTTTTCTTCCTTTAGGGGGGGGGGGGGGGGTGGCTTACTTCGGTGGAGACTTTCAATCGCACGTAGAAGAGAACAGCCCAGCACCATAGTTCAACAACCTAACCTTCGACCCTTAATGTCGGCCCTTAACATCGCAATGCGACGTTAAAGGTCGACATGTCGGACCCTAACATGGCAATGCGACGTTAAAGGTCGACATGTCGGGCCCTAACATGGCAATGCGACGTTAAAGGTCGACATGTCGGGCCCTAACATGGCAATGCGACGTTAAAGGTCGACATGTCGGGCCCTAACATGGCAATGCGAAAATATCGACATGATCGACCCCTAACGTCGCGTTGCGATGTTAAGGGTAGAATTGACGGCCCTTAACATCGCAATGTACATAATATTGACCTGTTCGACAATTGATAACGCTACCGATATGTCTGCTCAAAGGTTCCAAACGTGTTTCTAAAGATCGAAGTATGAGAAATAAACTTTACTTCTGATTTTTAGACTTCAATCTGTTTGAGTGAGAAGTCCTACTAAACGATTTTTTTCAACTCAACTTAAAGATATTTACTGATATATCTTGTTCCATGGCTAACAACCAGTTAATCGTGTAGTACAAAACATGGTACAAGTGTCAAATCTTTAAGCCAGCCCTCATCAAGAATAAGTCTGGCCTCCATAATCAAAATAATTATTCGCATTGAAAGGGACCAAATAATAAAACCGGAATATGATCGTTTTACGCAAGCTAATTCCTTTCATAACAGACCAGTAAGCCCATTAATGATTACACTATCGGTATTCCTTGAAAAGTTCCGAAACGATTTCTGGTGTAGAATTACCTTAGTATACCTGTGGTTGTGATTGCTCATTGTGGGAATAGGATGGAAGTGTGGTGGGTTTACCTTAGACCTCCTGGTGGACCATCGAACAGAACTTACATGACTGTGACGTCATCTGAGAAGTCATCAGTAGTAGAGAAAGCACAACTAGGGTTGGAATGGGTGCATGTGTGTGGGTTTTGACCTTGGATGCACTTGGGACTATATACACCCAAAGGAAAAAACACTATCCCATATTGGTGACTAGTGGCATGTGTTGTTGAACGAACGTTCAGAGGGTCATTTGCGTCGTAGGTCCAGTGATGCGTGCATGCATCCCCGAGAACTAGTTTTCGGATGCGTATGAGATTTCTTTGATAAAATCTGGGTCATATTTGGTCCAAATATGGTCTGTTTGTTTTCTTTTAAATATCTCATTGTATAACAAGACTGGGTTGCTGACATTGACCCATTGATAGAGTGAAGTGGGTCCCACGCCTCAAGCCATCCTGAAAAAACCCAAGTGTTACTTCGAAGAGGATATTCGTTTTCACTCACAGGGGCTCTGCAACAAGCGGTTAAAATGCAAAAACGATTTCGACAATTATGCTTGCGATGTTAAGGGTCGCCATGCTGACCCTTAACATCACAAAGATCCTAATGGCCAAAATATCGAAATGGTCGACCCAAAGTTAACATAGCAAGGACAACTGCGATGTTAAGGGGCGTCATATCGACCCTCAACTTCGCATTGCGAAGTTAATGGTCGATGCGATGTTAAGGGCTTCTACAGAGCGGATTTCTGTCGGAAAAGGTCAATGTGGCCTACCGTTTTGCCCTTGAATGGACAGAATACATATTTGTCAACTTTCCTGAGCATTTATTTCTTCTGTCAAGCTCCGTTCATTTCCATCAACGGCCAATTATTGCGCTCGATCTTTCACAAACGAAAGTGGCGGCCTCTTTAGAAATATATGGCTCGATTATCTGAAAGAAGGCGACTGATTGTAAATTTCGGGAGCATGGACAGGGAAGTCGGAAAAGGCGACCATAAGGCTTTCGCATTATCTGCATTTGAATGTAAAATTCTATCTGTATCACGTATAACATTCATATCCCACGAGACTCGCTTCTTCGAGAATATACCACCAAGGCAGGTTGAGAATGCACGTATAATAAAAACAACACACCAAAAAACGTAATAAAGATAATTTACAGGATTTTTCGTCTCTCCTTTAGCGACTGGGTCGACTGAACGCATTCCGTTTTTTCGAACTGTGTAGTCCTAAATTTAGATTGTGTCACGCGCGAGTTTCGTTTTTGAAAGATCATGCTCGATTATATATTTCTTTTGTTGTTTATGGAAATGAAGTTTCGCGGCCTTTTGACAATATAATTCTGGGCCACAATTTGCATCGGATGCCCTTTTGGAACTGTTTTTGCTTTTACACAGTGACACTAATACCACCCCGGCTATTAGTTTCATGACCTTTCAACCAAACACGTGGCCGTACGAACCGGACAATTAATAAATGAACAAAATTATAGGAAGATACCAGTACCGGTACCTGTGACGATGCCGCTTCGAAACACATTGTTCTCATCTTCTGAGCAAGTAAAACCAGTTACGCGAAGCTTTACACATGGTCTTGCCGCATTTGGCTATCATCCGAACGCATGGCGCGATCATACGTAGAAACTTCTGCTCGTAGCCATGTGGTGTGATATCTGAGTATATTAGGGCGTTTCCCTAATGGTCACATCCGATTGGTCCCGCGAGATCAGACATCGGCACAATCACATTCATAGAACGAACACACACATCCAGAAAGCGATGGATTGAAAGGAATCCTTGGTGGGCCTCGAAGTGCCCCCATCACAAAATAAAAAGCATATCTTTTACCTGTGAACTGCCGCCGATTTTATTTCTTTCAAATATGTTAGGCCGTTTGTAATATGATTTTTCTTAAGAAAAACAAAGAACCATGCACCATTAGAGTGAGAAATAAAATAGCTAATTCGCACAACTTCGGTTTGATCTCGCGTAGAATCCCACAGTCTTGCGCCTCGTGCACTCAAGTGAAACTAACATGTCTGGTGTCTGAGATTCCCAGGTCAAAATATTTAAATACAGATAATTTCATTGGCTCGTTTAAATGGAGCGTACATGTGATTTGATGCTAAGGGTAGTGTTAAGTGAAACGTGAAATGCCCTTAGCAAGCTAAGATGCATTTGATGTGTTATCCTGGCACATGCAGTAGCGCATTTCCGGTTGGGCATGGGATCTTATCTCAGCATTCTGTTACGCAACTTCCGGTCACGTGACTTCCAGTGATGACGTCACTTCTGGCCACGTGACTTCCGGACCCGGGTCGTCCTGGAAACAAGTCTGAGCATGTAGGGTGTCCTCCAGATATTCTTCTGTTCTGCAGAGCATACACAACAGATCCGCTTTTCTGGCACTATTAATTGTCGTAAAATTTTCAATCTTCACTTGTATCTATATGTTTTCTGGAAGACTTAGAGCATGATTAAAACATTATTTTAAGACACATGTCTCCCTCTTTCTCTCTTCAATTTTGAATTGGATCATTTACTTCTCTTCTCTAGTAAATGTCATGAAACACTGAAACTCGACTATTCCCCTTAAAGCTGAAGCTAGCTCAATGGTCCCTAGAAAAACCCCATAGAAATCTAAAAATGGTCGAATTCGGCCCTACTGGGGCGATTCACTGGTGATACGCGCATGCGCACTGGGGAGTTGTAGAGAAAGGGTATGTTTCAATACGCAGAGGGAGAGTTTGGGGAGATGTTGGCCATAATGTGTCCCAAAGTAGCGTGCATGGTGTTGTACTGACACTCTCGGTGTGTAGAAGAAAACTGGTGCAGTTGACCGGTGAGGCGCGCATGCGCACTCGGAGAGTAGTGGAGAACGGGCATGTAGCGAGGCGCACATACGCATGATGAGAGTTGTAGAATTTTGGGTCGCTCGGATGCGCACTCGGTACTAAGCTTCTGCTTACACCCTTATATTAACCCATAGGGGTGGGCATGTGTGGGGATGAATGGCGTAGTAGACAAAGTGTATGAAAATAAACGTTTTGGGACCGAGAGGCGCCCCTAGTGGTCCGATTGGGTCGAGTGAGGTATCAGTGTGTAGGATACGTGAGGGAGCATCCGACGAAATGGGTGAGACATGGAACTGACATCATTCTGCGCATGCGCAGTAGACAAAGTTTATGGAAATAAACGTTTTGGGACCGAGGTGCACCCCTAATGGTCCGATTGGGTCGAGTGAGGTATCAGTGTGAAGCGCTCCTCCAGAGCGATCAAGTCATGGGTGGGTGCATGCAAAATTAGGATTTTTAAAAATTTAAGTATAAAAAGCGGAACACGGACGAGCCCTATCAACCATGTCCAAAAGGGATAATATCGATCTCCAGCGGATCGGGGCCTGCCGAGAGAGGCAGGGTGGGATAATGAGTGCATGTAAAATTAGGACGCATGGACGCACTAACGATGGTGAGTGAGTGAGTGAGTGAGTGAGTGAGTGGTCATATAAGGTGAGTGAATGAGTGGCCATATAAGCTCGGTTGTACACCATTAGCCTCAGTCTGTAATCACGCTCCGATCGGGTACCATGTCGAGTACATGTACGTTCTGTCAAAAGACACTCTCTTGTCGCGACAATATGCTCAGACATATTCGTCTAATGCATAGACAAGAGACATCACCGAGTCCCGCTATAGGTCCACTAAGTTGAGTAGATCATCCCTATAGGATGACGATGAGCGGCCCTACCGGATGTGGAAAGACGTCCTGGGTGATGAAGTTCTTAGACGAAGGTGTGGCAACCCCAGCTTCGACACGCGTTGTATGGTGTTATAGCCAATGGCAGCCCGCGTACGAAACTCCGCGATTACAGAATGTGAGTTTCGTCCCAGGAAGCGTATTACTTCGACCCCGAGCAGACCAACGTGGTAGTGCTAGATGACCTGATGAGTGCGGCCAAGGACAATTCGAAAATCGCGAACCTATTGACCAAAGGGTCCCATCATCGCAATCTGTCCGTCATCTATTTGACTCAGAATCTCTTTCATTAAGGGAAGGCATTCAGAGATATTGCCTTGAACTGCCAATACTTTGTGTTGTTCTCCAATCCCATCGACAGAGCACAAATCCGTGTGTTCGGTAGTCGAATTTATCCTCAGAACATCGACCATTTCATGCAGGCGTTTCAAGGAGCGACAAGTCGTCCGTACGGCTACCTGTTCGTAGATTTAAAAGCTCACGCCACCCACAGGTCCATTATGAAGACAAAGCGTCACTTGGAAGAGAATATGGGATTACCACCCACCATGGCCTTGGAAAATGCGATAAAAATGCGCAAACAACTGTTTGAGGATATCTTGCCTCCACGGTATCCTGGCCTACCCGACGATGCTTAGGTCACACCAAGCATAGATGAAACTTTCTGAAAGGACGGCTTCTGATTGGACAAGAGCAGCCAAGAATACATCTAACGAGCAAGAACTAATAAATGACAGATACAGCGTCAAATGGCGGCTTCTGATTGGACAAGAGCCTACTTGAATTGCAAACATACCCAACGCGGCTCCCCCAGCGTGGGTATGATGTACTGGAGGGGATAATAAAATGATTGACCAGTCATCCCTGTTGTTGTTGTTGTTGTTCTCTCACCTGTCTACATCATGGCGTCAAGGCGTTATTCTAGGTCGTTAAGGTGTTCAGATGGAACGCTAGGGCGTTATGATAGGGCGTTAAGGCGTTACTATAAGGCGTTGACGGGCGTCACTGTAGTTCGAGGAATTAGTGGCAATTTTATGAAAATCATCGCTCGCTCGCTCACTCACTCACTCACTCACTCACTCACTCGCGCACTCACTCACTCCATGATTCTCCATGGTTTAGGTGTAAAGTCCATGTTCCACTTTTTATATTTTCGGGACAAATCCTAATTTTACATGCACTCATTATCCCACCCTGCCTCTCTCGACAGGCCCCGATCCGCTGGAGATCGATATTAGCCCTTTTGGACATGGTTGATAGGGGTTTTCCCCTACTTTAGGGGTAAAGTCCGTGTTCCGCTTTTCATATTTTCGGAACAAATTCTAATTTTACATGCACCCACCCATGACTTGATCGCCCTGGAGGAGCGCTTCACACGGATACCTCACTCGACCCAATCGCGCCATTAGGGGTCCACCTCGGTCCCAAAACGTTTATTTTCATACACTTTGTCTACTGCGCATGCGCAGAGTGACGTCAGTTCCACGTCTCACCCATTTCGTCGGATGCTCCCTCACGTATGCTTTACAATGGTACCTCCCACGACCCAATGAATGAATGAATGAATGAATGTTTAATAACCATACAGTATGTACAATATGTATACATTGTATATATATGTATAAAACTGAGAATGGCGGGAATAAAACCCCAGAGGGTTTGTTATATCCCAAATGGTAGGAAATAAAATATATTGGCAGGAAGCGATTAGTGTAGTCAGAATTTATGGATTAAATGATATAATGGTGAATAGACTGCGTCGCACTGCTGAGCTCTTGTTATAATATAATTGACAAATAAAGAGAATATGCCGTTGGAGCTCGGTAGCCTAAGTAAATAACGATTTTACATAAAAGAGGGAATTGTCACATGTATACAGCAATGGAATTATGTACAATGTCGATGAAAGACGAATAACATATTGAATGCAACTTCAAATTATTATTGGTAAACAATAGACAGTGTTATATAAGATGGAGCTTCAAACGGAATTTGAAAAGGGACTGGGATAGACATGACTTCAAATCAAGAGGTAAGGTGTTCCAAATACGCGAAGCCTTTGATTTCGTAGAGTAAAAGGACAGATTTGAATGCACTCGTGGCCTATAAAGATTAAGATTGGCTTGGCGGGTTGGATAGCAATGGACTTCAGAGAGTTTTGTAAAGTAATTTGAATATTTAGTTGGGATGGAGAGAGGATTATTAAGAAATCTATGGGTAAAAGATAATATCAGATAATCGTTTATTTTATACAGCGGGGTGACATTCAACTGCTTCATCAGGGGACTAGAGTGTGCATATTTAGTACTGGAAGTTATTATACGAATAATTCTTTTTTGCAAGATAACAAGTGGCTTAAGATGAGTCGGGAATGTGTTTCCCCACACCAAATTACAATAAGATACATAAGAATAGAACAAGGAATAATATAACATGATCAGGGTTTTCCTGTTAAGACATTTCCTTATGTGGCTGATAACACCAATATTTCTCGATATTTTAGAGGTTATTTCGTCAATATGGGTCTGCCAGTTCAATTTGTCGTTGAAATACACACCAAGGAATTTAAAATTGGTGACACATTCAATTTCAGAACCAGATATTGTTACCTTCGGAATATTCGTAATTGGAGATCTATTCGGTTTGAAGAAAATAAATTTGTTTTTTTTCACATTCAAAGAAAGTTTATTGCATGATAACCAATCCTTAAGGGTTTCTAGTTCAAGTGACATAGTTTCAGCAAGTCTTATAGGATCGATATCAGATAAGGTAGCACTAGTGTCATCAGCAAAGAGGTTAATGTCAAGAATGGATGTGGCCTTTGTTATGTCATTTATGTAAATTAAGAAGAGTATGGGACCTAATATTGATCCTTGAGGCACACCAGTGTTTATAGGATTTAGCGAGGATAGAGTACCGTTGTAACATACACACTGGGATCGAGAGGAGAGATAGCTACGGAACCAGTTATTTGTAACACAGCGAAAACCATAGTAGTCCAGCTTATGTAAGAGAATTTCATGATTGACCGTATCGAAAGCTTTAGAAAGATCTAAAAATGTAGAAATATTGAACTGTTTCGATTCCTTAGCAGCTATGAGTTTATCGTATAGAGATAGAACAGCAAGAAATGTTGAGTGATTTGATCGAAATCCGAATTGGTTTGGGGAGATAATCATCTCTTTTCTAGAAAAGCAACCATCCTTGAAACCACAAGTTTTTCAAATATTTTGCTGAAGCATGGTAGAACAGAAATTGGTCGATAGTTTTCAGCTAGGTTTTTGTTACCAGACTTGTAAACAGGGGTGACTCTAGCAATCTTAAGGGCAGTGGGAACATTTCCATTTTGAAAGGAAAGGTTAATTATGTGCGACATAGGAGTAGAAATTAAGCTCGCTATCGGTTTTATCAGATGCGTATATCGTCAATACCAGGCGATCCATTTTTAAGTACAGATACACTTTCATAGATTTCAGTCGGAGTACATGGCTCAAATGTGAAATCATTGTTATAAGGTTGATTTGGATAGGTTTTGAAATCGTTTTGGGGGGGGGGTGGAATTTTCGAGGCTAGATCGGATGCGATAGAGGAGAAATAGTCGTTGAGGTTTGTGGCAATATCCGTGGGGTCCGTTATATCTCTACCATTAAAATTGAAGACATGGGGAGGGCTCTGGACTTCTTTCGTCCTAGTAATCCATTTATAATTTTCCAGGTACCCTTAATATCATAATAAGATTCGTTCTGTTCATAGTATTTATTTTTAGCTAGTTTAAGTGTGTGGTTCAATTTGTTTCTATAGAGTTTAAATTCATAGTTACGTCATAGTTTTTTTTCAATATATGCAGCTTATATATAGTCTATTTTTCTCTTCAATTGAACGGAGTAAACAGGAGGTAATCCATGGTTTGATTATTTTAACTTTTTGAGTAAGCCTATCTTTTGTTATTATTGGGAAACATTCATTGTATATATTATTAAAAGTATCCAAGAAACTGGTCATAGCATTGTTAGTATCATTGTCGTTCATGACAGACTGCCAGTCCAAGTTTTTTAATCTATCTTCAAACTGTGTTTTTAGGACAGGGTTTATATTGCGATATTTGAAACTGTCCTTTGAATGGCTGGGTAAGGGTGGAAGACAATTTGTTTTATGAAATATAGGAAAGTGATCAGTGATATCAGAAAGTAAAATGCCAGAGCCCAGGTCTTCTTCGTGAAAATTGGTACAGCTGTAAATATATTATCTATTAATGTAGCGGAATGAGATTTTACTCTGGTGGGTTTTGTGATTTTGGGGAAAAAATAAAACGATTTCATAATTCCCATGAACTCTTTGGATGGGCCATGATAGCTTGTTTTAAAAAGATCGATATTAAAATCTCCCATTATAATGCATTTCTTATTTTCGGGTTTCAGGCTGTTAAACATAGAAAGTAGTGTTGAGTTGAAACTGTCAACATTCTTTCCCGGTGGGCGATAGATAATTCCAACTATATAAGTGTCTTTATTACAATCTAACCACTAGGGGCCCCTCTCACCCCCAAAACGTCTATATCCATAATCTTTGTCTACTGCGTATGCGCAGAATGACGTCAGTTCCACGGCACACCCCTCCCGTCGGATGTTCCCTCACGCATGCTACACATTGATACCTCACTCGACCCAATCGGGCCACTAGGGGCCCCTCTCGGCCCCAAAACGTCTATTTCCACACACTTTGTCTACTGCGCATGCGCTGAATGACGTCAGTCCCACGTCGCACCCTTCCAGTCGGATGCTCCTACACGAGTGCTTCAGTATGACACCTCACTCGACCCAATCGAACCACTAGGGGCTCACCTAGACCCCAAGACGTGTACCAGCGCTATTTACCCACTACGCATCCGCACGGTGGCTTTATCAAAAAATTTCAACCAATCGCTTCGCGCCCCCACCCATCGTGTTCTACGCGGTGAGACGTGAAAAACAATATCCCACAACCCATATTGCAATGTCCAGGCGTGAATTGCCCAGTATGGACCTATCCACTGAGCCAGTAGGCCTATGGCTCTATCCAGACCTCCCTGAACTTTCCAAAAAAATCACCGCTTAGCTTCTAGACCATTCTCATCGTGTTATACAGCTCGAGACGAAGAAAACAAGATTCCACAACCCGTAGTAAAATCCACACAACCCTAACCCCTAACCCTAACCCTAGGCATTCCCCGTGTAGATGCAAATGTGCGAATCAGGAAAGATCACCCGGAATTTGCCCTACAGAGGGTTCGCCTGTCTGAGTTGTCTTCCATGTCGGTCATCATACGTAGGACGAATGTTGTGCGGCCGCCATGTTGAAATTCGCCATGTTTGTTTCATTGTACAAACTGGACAATAAACGCTCGACCCTGGGGTCGCACTGATCCTAGAGTCAGAATAATAACAGAATCAGGCTTTTCCAAGCGTATTTTAAGTCTCAGAACTACTTCTCTTCGCGGAGACTTGTTCCCGAAACCGGAAGCGATCGCAGCACTGCCGGACTACTTTCTGTCCTCGGAGGCTTCTTCCCGCAACCGCATCACCGCCAGACCGCATCACCGCGGAAGAATACATGCCCCAGCGGTCCCCGGGAGTGCCGGAACTACTTGAAATTATACTTCAAATCCCCTTTAGATACTACTTAGGGGCCGTGTGGAGATGCGATGGGATACAAATCACAGGGATCAGCTTTAGTTCTTGTGATGTTTTTTTTTCTTCAGAAAATGCTGTCGGTATATTTGCCTGTGGGATCATTTGACCTCTTATGTTACGCTTTATACCTTAGTTCACTGCTCAACAACCGTTTAAATTTGGTCCATCAGTCAGTTCAGAAGTGAATGCCGAACACTGTCACTTGTCTTTGTATTCATAGGGCGACCGTTGTCCTTGCTCGACGACTTCCTGAGTGCGCATGCTCGTATCACCGGCCCTACAACGGTCAGGACCTTGTACACATGTACAGCGAGAGTTCATTCATCCCCACACATGCCCACCCCTATGGGTTAATAAAAGGGTGTAAGCATGAGCTTAGTACCGAGTGCGCATCCGAGCGACCCAAAATTCTACAACTCTCATCATGCGTATGTGCGCCTCGATCTCTCCGCGTAGAACACGATGGGCGGGGTCGCGAAGCGATTGGTTGAATTTTTTTGATAAAGTCACTGTGCGGATGCGTAGTGGGTAAATAGCGCTGGTACACGTTTTGGGATCTAGGTGAGCCCCTTGTGGTTCGATTGGGTCGAGTGAGGTGTCATACTGAAGCACTCGTGTAGGAGCATCCGACTGGAAGGGTGTGACGTGGGACAGACGTCATTCAGCGCATGCGCAGTAGACAAAGTGTGTGGAAATAGACGTTTTGGGGCCGAGAGAGGCCCCTAGTGGCCCGATTGGGTCGAGTGAGGTATCAATGTGTAGCATGCGTGAGGGAACATCCGACGGGAGGGGTGTGCCGTGAAACTGACGTCATTCTGCGCATACGCAGTAGACAAAGATTATGGATATAGACGTTTTGGGGCCGAGAGAGGCCCCTAGTGGCCCGATTGGGTCGAGTGAGGTATCAATGTGTAGCATGCGTGAGGGAACACCCGACTGGAGGGGTGTGCCGTGAAACTGACGTCATTCTGCGCATACGCAGTAGACAAAGATTATGGATATAGACGTTTTGAGGGTGAGAGGGGCCCCTAGTGGTTCGATTGGGTCGTTGGAGGTACCATTGTAAAGCATACGTGAGGGAGCATCCGACGAAATGGGTGAGACGTGGAACTGACGTCACTCTGCGCATGCGCAGTAGACAAAATGTATGAAAATAAACGTTTTGGGACCGAGGTGGACCCCTAATGGCGCGATTGGGTCGAGTGAGGTATCCGTGTGAAGCGCTCCTCCAGGGCGATCAAGTCATGGGTGGGTGCATGTAAAATTAGAATTTGTTCCGAAAATATAAAAAGCGGAACACGGACTTTACCCCTATCAACCATGTCCAAAAGGGCTAATATCGATCTCCAGCGGATCGGGGCCTGTCGAGAGAGGCAGGGTGGGATAATGAGTGCATGTAAAATTAGGATTTGTCCCGAAAATATAAAAAGCGGAACACGGACTTTACACCTAAACCATGGAGAATCATGCGTGAGTGAGTGAGTGAGTGACTGAGTGAGTGAGTGAGTGAGTGAGTGAGTGAGTGAGCGAGCGAGCGATGATTTTCATGAAATTGCCACTAATTCCTCGAACTACAGTGACGCCCGTCAACGCCTTATCGTAACGCCTTAACGCCCTATCATAACGCCCTAGCGTTCCATCTGAACACCTTAACGACCTAGCATAACGCCTTGACGCCATGATGTAGACAGGTGAGAGAACAACAACAACAACAACAACAACAGGGATGACCGGTCAATCATTTTATTATCCCCTCCAGTACATCATACCCACGCTGGGGGAGCCGCGTTGGGTATGTTTGCAATTCAAGTAGGCTCCTGTCCAATCAGAAGCCGCCATTTGACGCTGTATCTGTCATTTATAGTTCTTGCTCGTTAGATGTATTCTTGGCTGCTCTTGTCCAATCAGAAGCCGTCCTTTCAGAAAGTTCCATCTTTGCTTGGTGTGACCTAAGCATCGTCGGGCAGGCCAGGATACCGTGGAGGCAAGATATCCTCAAACAGTTGTTTGCGCATTTTTATCGCATTTTCCAAGGCCATGGTGGGTGGTAACCCCATATTCTCTTCCAAGTGACGCTTGGTCTTCATAATGGACCTGTGGGTGGCGTGAGCTTTTAAATCTACGAACAGGTAGCCGTGCGGACGACTTGTCGCTCCTTGAAACGCCTGCATGAAATGGTCGATGTTCTGAGGATAAATTCGACTACCAAACACACGGATTTGTGCTCTGTCGATGGGATTGGAGAACAACACAAAGTATTGTCAGTTCAAGGCAATATCTCTGAATGCCTTCCCTCAATGAAAGAGATTCTGAGTCAAATAGATGACGGACAGATTGCGATGATGGAACCCTTTGGTCAATAGGTTCGCGATTTTCGAATTGTCCTTGGCCGCACTCATCAGGTCATCTAGCACTACCACGTTGGTCTGCTCGGGGTCGAAGTAATACGCTTCCTGGGACGAAACTCACATTCTGTAATCGCGGAGTCTCGTACGCGGGCTGCCATTGGCTATAACACCATACAACGTATCGTATCATACAGCTTATTAACTTGGCAAACACCTGTGGTGGAAAGGTTCCAGTGGATGTACAAATATTTAACCGCTAAGAATGCAAGGTCTATCGATATGCTTTGTGATCGAACGTCGTGTACCCCGTCACTCGCAGGTGTATGATATGGAAGACCTACAATGGAAACCATTTGTAGGGACGTTTTAAGAGTAGAAATTACAGTCCGTGGTGAAATCCACAGAGGACTACTATACCGTGGAACTAATCCTAAAAAGCGAACGATGCCGTGGCAAGACAATGCATCTCGTGAAGTGGCAAGGCTGACCCAAATTGTTGAATTCGTAGGTCCCAGCACATGCGGTGAAACGGATATAAAGCAAAGGTTCAGCCGGGTTGAGTTCAGTCTGCCTTCAGACTGAGACAAAGGGCGACTGCCGCTGAAACTCCAAACCCGACAAGTGAATGGTGTGAACACTATTGCAGCCCTCATGGGAGAGTCGATTTTTACGACGTGGCGACCCTACTCGCTCTACTCAACCTCCTCACCGAGGTAGAATATACTAACCGGACCATCCTAAACTTCTCGTGCGCGCCGCCCGTACCAGATTTACGAGAGCGAGTTACCACGCCATGGACCCCCTGGGGCAACACCTGCCTCATTACGGGTCCGACGCCAACAGCATGCTCACCCCATCCATCGCTTGGATCGTGTGGTATTACGGAGAGAGCGTAAGTGAAGATTCCCAACGTCACCTTTGTGAAACCTTCGTTAGTTGTGCATCATGTCCGCCCGAGTACGGAAGAATGCACCTAAATACCGGGTGCTGTTGACCCGAAAGATTGCGCTTCGGACGGATCCCGACCGTGTACGCTGCATGTGTGCGATCGGGCAGAGCATCTTCAAAGGACAACGTCCCTCTTTCACCGGGGCAGAGGACCAAGTTGGTGCGGCATAAAACAGATCTCCGGACCCTGGTACAAAGGCGATTGTACAAGGACAGAAGAGAAATATCATACAGAAAGGCGAGTTTCTTGGTTCCATCTTGGCGCCTTTGGCTGCCTCTGTGCTAATCAGCGTACTGCATGCAATTTTGGGTCGATGATGGAGCATACAAAAGGAAATGACCCCGGCCGTCCCACGTCCTTTTCAGACTCTACAATCCCCACCCTCAGTCCTTACAAGTCGTATCTGCCTCACAGCCGTGACTACCAGGCGTTCTAACATATAGCCCAACATTGGGTTACAGATGAAGTGTTGAAGAGCGTAGCCGCCACGTTTCAGACGAGGGCTGAATTTTTCAGTGAGTGAGTGAGTCAGTGAGTGAGTCAGTCAGTCAGTCAATTTTCTGTCATACCTTATTAACGTCGCCAAGCAATTTTCTGTCATATCACCACGACCCAGTCATATTATTCTGACGCCGGATAACCAGTCCTTGATTTATCCCTTGAGTGAGTGAGTGAGTGAGTGAATGAGTCAGTCAGTCAGTCAATTTGCTGTCATATCACGTGAGTGCGTGAGTGAGTGAGTGAGTGAGTGAGTGAGTGAGTGAGTGAGTGAGTCAGTCAGTCAGTCTGTTTTCTGTCGTAAAACGTCGCCAAACAATTTTTCGTCACGTCACGACGGCCCAGTCACATTATCTTGACGCCGGATAACCAGTCCTTGATTTATCCGCGGCTTCCTACTGAACACCAAACGAGGAACGGTTGAAAGAGAATTCCAATGTGAACGACTATTAAAACGGGCATGGTGAGGAAAAGGTCAGTCGTCATGTTTTACCTTGCATTGCCTAGTAATAGCTCACCAATCTGTTCTCAGACATTCCCGTAGCCCACTACGTCACCCAGCTATCGAACCCCTTACATCTCCCTAGACGATGGGAATGTGGGCTGTGTATTTCCAGTAGCCGTATACGTGGTAGAACGTGGAAGAAGACTCGGTTTGGTACGAAGTCCTCAACGAGAGCAAGACCTATACCTTCACACTCCCGACCCTATTGGGTCAGTATCACACGCCCGCTACGTTCATGATTTTTGTATACTATGAGTGCTTCTTTGTTTTTGGTGCTAATGCCGTTGTATGAATTAGGTCTTTGTATATTGCACGATCTTATGGCAAATCGGATGAGAACCCGTAACCGGGTTAATAGGACGAAAACCTGTTCGATCACCAATGAAGTGGGCAGGACGTACAAAGAACACAATCAAAAGTTCAAGTTGATCTTGGTGACGAGTATGAGCTTTAGTATTAGTCCGACGTTGCAACAGCTGTTGTGATTGTTGCCCCAGAACTAGGTTGGCTGCGTCTTCCGGCGACCCAACACCACGATGGACCTGGCTGCGGGTTAATACGGCCTGTATATCTATTCAGACGTGATCTACAGCAATGTCACACTGCTACCGTCTGCCCGATGAAAGGCTAATACAAGTCACGCAAAGCTTTAATCACGTGGTCTATCTGCCGGTCCGACAGACTGACATCCGTACCACCAAAATCCATATACGGGATGACTCCGAACGACCAATCGCATTCGAGCGTGGAAAAGTGGTGCTGACACTACATTTCCGACAGACCCAATCACCGAACGTTGCATATTGAAGGTCGTGCCTTACCACTACGATGCACACAGCTATGTGGACTATTACACCAAACAAGCCGGAAGTGGCATGCCAGTCTTTAGCGACACGCGCATTTAACGGGGCCACGGAATGGAAAACGTGCTCGAGGCCATCGTCAAAACATTCCTCCCGCTCCCAAAGTAATCGGGACACAAGACATTCGTGGTGCGTTCAGCGGTGTTCCCATCCGAGAGGACGTCAAGCCGAGCTAAAGAAGCGAGAGTCGTCTTGGTCGCCAAAGCAAAACGAGCCATGGGTTAACTGAATAAAAGACCTCCAGTCCCGTACCGACGACCCAGACACGCGCCTGAAGGATTGTGCTTAGAATATCTGGGTTCATACTCCATGTAAGAATCACGAGACAATGCATACAATAGCCAAGTCTGGGGACAACAATGTGTCTAGACTTGAGCCTTTTCAGCGACACAAAGCGTCAGACAATAGCTTCCTACATGAAGTATCTACCAATATCTGCCTGTCGCCAGCATCATTACCAACTCGGATACGGCACTCGTGGAATTAACCCACACCTACTTGCACGTGAACGCCACAGTCGTGTATGGAAATGGCACTATCCCAGGGATGCCCCGGTGAGCCCAATAAATCTATGGCTCCACATCCTGTTCCAGTAAGTGGATGTGATTCTCAGAGACAAATTCGTCATCTCCTCGACCAACAGGTATCCCATAATGTCTCACCTGACGGCGTCCTTGTTCTACCGGAACATCCCAGGGGGCAGGGAGGCGGAATCTGCCACGCATGGTACGTCAACACGAGGATTTATTCGTGCAGGACCTGTAGCTCTTGAATGGGGTGCCCATTAAACTCCTACTGGTTTGAAAGATATTTGCCTATTCCATGATGACCACAGGCGCAGAACCCGAATATAAGATATCCTTATCCAAGAGGTAACCTTGTATGTCCGAAAAGTGAAACCGAATCCAGTGGGCGAGGCCCTGGCTGGTCGAGTGGTCTAAGACGTTTCGCTGGTGATCGCTAGCCTCATACCTCTGAACCGACTCGGGTTCGAGTTTCGCTGGTGCATGTGTGCATCTCTAAAACTGACTGTCACCGTATGAGTGAAATGACCTTGAGTGTGACATTAAACCAAACTCCCCCCCCCCCCTCACCGAATCAAGTGGTGCAGCTGGGGCATGTCAAAGTATTGGAGGAAAAACCCAGCTCAGTATCGCATACAATGAGTACAAACCAAATTTTATTCGCTCCCGATCAGAATAAGATCACTAAGGGGTTCAGAATCTGATAACCAACCAAGAGACTGGAGCTGATCACCAACCATCTCTCTAAGCGCCTGGTCAAAGCCTGTGTGGACAACACCAGTTTCAACGAGGCATACGAGGATAACCCTTTCAACTTTAAACATTTTAACATCAACATGGTGGCTCTGCATGTGGAAGGCCAGCAGCCCGACCCCTCCAACCGAACGTTAGGCAGAAAAATTACGTCCGAAGGTACCAGAATCTCTTTTCGGCGACGGGTCAAATCCACCAGGACGAAGGGAATCACATTGTCGGACGGACTCAGAAGAGAATATACATTGTTTTGCTTCGGCCTCACCCCAATCTTAGACACCGATCATCAGCTAATCCTCGTCAAGAAAGTCAACTTGCGATTGGACATCCACTTTGAGAACCCCTGCCCAACACCATGTGAATTGCTACGCAGAGTTCGACAACATCGTTCGAGTGAACGAGGGCCAAAAGGTTTTCCGCAACTATTCCGCCTAACATGGACACAGGCCAGATCTCAACCGTACTCGAGAACGATCCGCGGAACACGAACCCGCTTTCAATGACTGGTTGCTCAAGACGTCTTCTCGTTAGACCGTATGCCACACGTATTACTATCGTCATACTTGTATGAATTGTGGTGCAGTCTATTTCATTATGTGGTGGAAAGACTAAGACTTTTGTTCAGAAACGTTGCGTAGATCAGGTCGTATTGCCATAGTTATACCTGTATGGATTACGGTGTCACTCTCTCTGATTAGTTCCGTTGAATAAATTAAATTTCGAACACAAAGACGAACTGCATGTATACGAAATTTCTGACGTTGCCGCAATCTTGAATTTTCCATCAGTTTGAGTGCTGATTATAGAGTAAACTGATATTTATTTATTTTATTTTTATTTATTGGAATTTGACCAAATGGTCCGGGATATCACACAGGTGACTAGCACCTATATTAGATAGTGACTGCCATAAACCCAAATGGATCAGCTCTGCACTCAGACAGTTCATCTCTCATATGTATTCTGTTCTGCAGTTACGGTGGAATTTTTCATGGAAAACGCTATCATCCAAATTAGCGCCAACAATTTTTAGCATATATTTGCGTAGAACTGTTATGAAAGCAAATTGTATTTGAGAATTAAAGTCTGTCCATTTAATCAGTCGTCTACTTTGGGGCTCGTCAAAAATCAATAGTTAACTCTGCATAAATTTTCTTTTCTGCAGCGTGTATAACAAACTGAACTCTACAAAATGACCGTCATTATTCTGTGATATTGATATTATATCACTCTTGAAATAACTGTGTAATTCTCTCCACATTACACTCCTGTACTGATGTTTTATGTACCGGGATTCAATAACAAAGGGAGACGTCATAATGTATTTGTGTTCGAGGTGACAAAGGTCATTGATGCCTTATAAAGTAATAACAGGCGGTTCGTGTTTCTGTCGCTTATATCCCATACCTCTATGACCGTACATGATATTATTGCCCTTTGTGCCAGCGAACACGAATACATTATGACGTCTCTCTATATATGTAATTGAGCACCGGTAAATTAAACAAAAGTACTGAAGTTTTATATATAGAGAAGTACAAAGATATGTCAAACGTGATATATTATCAATATCACGGATTGATGGTAGTTATTCTGCAGAGTGTATACGCTGCAAAAGAGAACATTTATGCAGGGTTATCTATTTTTGACAAGCTGCAAATTAGACGACTAATTAAAATGGACTGACTTTAGATGCAATCCATTGGTGTATCAATTGATGCAGGAGTATGATATAATCAGCGAGAATTGTATCGGGAATCTTTTACATTTTCCGTTGCTACCATGGGTACCATGGAAACAAGGCTAACAATTATATTGACCACCCTCACTGGTCACTCAAACATATTTTTTCATGATCACTATATATTGGTCAATCAAATAAAAGTTTCGTTTGTTCCACTCTGGGGATGGGTAAAGTGTATAAATGAGGTTCAAACCCCTCCACTATTACAAAAACTATGGTGGCCCATAGCGGGCATCGATATTTTTTTATATTTTTTTCTGATTTTTTTTGGAGATTTTCTTCATTTTTCGCCTATTTTCTACAAAAATATTTTAGTCGTTCACATAATTTCCTTACATTTCTGTCATTCCTAGTACCGCGAAGTAAACACCGTTGTGGAAAGGTTTACCCCAGGTGTAAAGGTTTAATTAAGGGTCACACAATTCCGAAAATCCGGTTATATCATTCATGAACAGTTTTGTCCTTGTTGTTGACCAGTCATTTCGCCATTTTGCCTTCAATCGCGGATATGTGCATTGCCTGATTCATAACATTAGATTTGATGCGTTTGTGTCTGTCCTGGGAAATTTTTTGACGGGAATAATATGAAATTTATAAAATAGAACATATCGCCCGGCCTTAAACAAACTGAGCCAAAATGTAATTCCTTTAGGCATTTTTTATTAACTACATTCATCAATTTGAGACTTAACCGAAATCAGATATAATATAGTCCGGGTGTTCAGGATTCGAATAAAACATCATCTGGGATGAGAAACATTCGACTTTTGATGGAATTATGTATTTAACCAACACATGTTTTGTGGTGATCACTTCGCTGTAATTCCGTCGCATTCGAATGTCACGCGATCAAATGCAAAACAGTTTTATTTCACCCATTTCTCTCATCCTGCAGTTCTTAATTGGGTTATTTCATAACTATTGTTCCCATGGAAGAGTAATACATGTAACAGGACTTCAGAAGAACTGAAAACTTCTGAAGTATCTTGTAATTCCGTTACGCTGAAATGCATGAAATAAAGCCAAATCTGAATCATATTCGGAGAAAATCCGAGCCTACGGGTCAGTATCGTGCAGAGTAGAAAACTGTTACGGTTTGATAGTCCCATCATCCCTTGTCACATGGTTCTTCTGACAAAGCGGTAAGGAGTACAGACCTGCACTATGCACTATGGATAGTGCCAGCAGGCACTAAACTGACTGACACTAGTTTTTGCAGTGATGGTCTTCAGGGAATATAAAAAAATATGACGTGTGAAGTAGAGCTTTGTGGGAGGACTCAAAAACTGTAGGACTGTTCTCGTGATGCGATTTGTAGTATCGACTTGTAGCATGCGATTAATTGAATATGACTCGAGAAGTCATATCTTTAACATTCATGTTGTGATCATATTGTTCAGAACCGAGTAATTCGATATCCATCATGTTCCTCACATTTTTTCAGAACCACAGTGTGTTCTGAAAGAACGCCGTATCCCGAAGGTTTATTGCTTAGTTTTGCTTCACAACTGAATATCTTTACTTTCGGTGAATTTTGGAATTTGGAAATCTTGATTCAATTTTCATCGTACTCCACCAATCACATATTCGTGGTGACGAGGCACACCTTCCAACGTTCTCGTAGGTGTGAATGAATGTAGGCATTTAGAACCGATTCTCAGTGCTTTACTTTTCCATAAAGGAGAGACAACCACCCCTAAGTTGTGTGTGATAGGAAAACAAGTCTTAGGTAGGTTAGAAGAAAAAAAAGATAAGAAGATGGCAAGCGGAAAACCATTCGAAACGGACTATCTTTTTACACCTGTCACATCCGCTCTGTGACCGAAGGCGTGTACCTGTGAAGCGTTCAGACGTATGGAGCGAACATCTTACTAACAAGGAGAGCATAGCGGTACCGTTGACATCGGTACACTGATACCCCTATGGAGAAGAGGCGGATATTTCCCTCGTTCTGAAATTGCTGTGCACATCGGAGAAAATATGAAGAAATGTTGTGTAAATATGTGCTAAGCTAATGAGCACACATGAAAAAGTTTTCAACAGACCAGTAGTAAGCGAACCTGTCCACGCAGACAATTGTAAACGTCAAGACCACATTTTGGTATTCTGTACCACTGCTTCATTTGCATAAGGAGATTTGAATTTCAGGTGGTGTTACATGGTACACTCACTTTGTGATTCAAAATAAGGATTGTGTTGACTCTTTGTGGGATAGAACAAAGTGGGAGTTCAGGGTATTTGCTCTCACGTTTCACGTCATCCAAGTAATACTGTAAACAGCATGAACATGTTCGTTCTAACTCTGTCTTTTTGCAATTAGTTTTCAGCAATCTGAAAGTGCCAGCTTCTGGCTCTCTGGAACATCTCAGCAAACAACAATCGTTAGGTTTTGCGTGAAGATATACAAGATGGGTGACCAGACATGGAATAACACGCGAATGGTAACAAAATGTGTGAAATTCAAGATTGTCGGTGGAGAAGTGATGAGGAGAAATGTCCTCCTTCCTGCAGTCTACTCGAAGCGTCCAGACGGTATTGGTTGCGCTAATCACGAGAATAATTGCAAAGGGAAGAAAGCAATTTCTGTTGAATATGAAGGCACAATGGATTCACCAATACGGGCCATCTACACAAATGCACCCCTCGCCATGAAGACACAAACACCGAAGAGTCCATATACGGTCAAAGTTAGTCCTCTGCTTTTCCGAGGAGGCAGATTTCCCTGGAATCTCTCTTCGTATGTTACACGAGTCGGCAACGGGCAGCCGCCAATCGACTGTGCCCAAGACACAAGAGACGAACATGATTCAAGTAAAACTGCCCCAGAGTCATGTAGCGTAAAATGTAGAATAAATATTGAAAAGAGTGAAAGATGGAATATAAATAATACTCAATACGACAATAATAAATCTTCACTTCCAATGGAAACGAAAAATGAACAAAGTGCGAATGCATTAAGTTTCACACCACGATCGGCACCCCAAGGCTCGATGAATAATACAGCAAGTTCGAATGTTCAATGGAATATCAATGGACTTTTGTATCAGGGAAAGAAACTTAGTACTTCTACCACCGAACAAAACGGTGAAAAAGATTACGTTGAGAAAGACTCTGTTATTACCAACACAAGTAGGCTTTCCGTTGACCCCAAATCGAAATCTCTTTGCCTCATTGGCGAACAATCCGTCTTCCAAGAATCTATTCTGAATCAATTTGATATGACGGAAACAGAGAGTATCAGTACCGGTATATGCTCTGAATCTGATGTAGAAGATTGTACAAATGGCGACCCTGGTGACCAAGAAATAACCATCAAACACCAGTGCTACCAAGACCAAGGCAGTCGTTCCAACAGCGACATTCACTGGGAAGAAGCCCAAGTTTCGACCACCAAGAGATCGGCTCAAACAGCAACATACGACGAAAGCAATTTACTACCATCACGCGGGAGTTCTGTAGAGAGTTGTGAAGAGAAAAATGTAACAAAACAGATCAGGAAGAAAGTATCACAGAAGAAAAGTTGTTCTCGCTTACAACGTATAAAATGCCAGTGGTACCAGACCGCCAGAAAAGTCAAGTTCGGTAGACCTACGTAAATGGTTCACAAAACTTCCAAAAAGAGTCTCAAGTTCTGTAGACGGTACAGGACCTCAAGTTCTGTAGACGGTACAGGACAGATAAATAAAATGAAATGACAGATTTAAAGTATATTTGCATATGTATTTTTAAAACGTCAAGTAATTAAATGAGTTTGACAGATATGGCTACATAGCTGAAATATCAAATTCTCTCCGTAATATGGCGACAAGGACATCATTTGTATACTCAACTACCACCAGAAAAGTTCTTGTCCCGTCAATACTTAAATATTCAAAGATAGACTGGAAAAGGATGCAGGCGTCACATGGATAGGTTTAATCAAGGTACGCTTTGAGAAAATTTCACCCCGATTTTCTTGAACTTTATTGAGAAGCATTACTCATTCGCTGATTGTTTGCCATTTCTAAGCTGATATGAAGTCCTGTTTCTGTGACCATGTTTTGGGAAGAACTCCCTTTGAACCTTCTTTAAAAGATTAACACTATTTTCCTCTTTCTTCAGTGGCTGACAGAATGTCAATTATAATTTGTCATATTTATAAACGACAGGACTCGTTATGTTTATGTTGATCAGGACAGTGATTGGTGTCCATGTTATGTTCTCTCTCGTTCAGGGTATTTGGACGAGTTCAGTCGATTGCTAGAACATCTGATCAGATTCGGTGAGAAAATCATCATGTTTGTTATCAAATCTAGGAGATTTAACAATGTAGTGAACAGATTCAATGCTTTAACGAGGCCCGTAGCCAAGGGGGGGTTTCTGGGTTCGGGCAAACCCCCCTTTCGGAAATATTATATATTTTTCTCATATAAATGCCCTTTTTCAAACTGAAGCGAACCCTCAATTTGCCCCTTTTCCCTTACAGCGAACCCCCTGATGTGCCCTTTTGGAGTGAAGGCGAACCATCCCTCAGTAAATCCTGGCTACGGCCCTGTTAACTAAGCCTATATATGCTCATAACGATATCATAAATGAATTGGTTCATATTTCCAAGAAGAATGTGATTTCTCAATCATATGTAGACATTCTATTTGAAAGAAATGTTTCCCTAGAGTTGTCAAGCTTTTTGTATGAATTTTGTACCTCACAATGAAATGAAAGCCAGTTGAATTCCTACAGATTTGGAGATAAAGATGTAACACTACTAATTACTAAACAAATTATTGTAATATTAATTTGAAAAGGTAAAACACTTCGAGGTTAAGATGCAAAATGTTTATTTTTCATATATATCTAAACATGCATGGGTGATCAGGTTGATCAACCTTAGAACACACAGGAACAACATCAATACATTATACTACATGTACTTCTTAATTAACCATTAAAACAGAACTGATTCCAAATAAAGTCTTACTTCATTATCAAAGATACACATATCATGTTTTAAAGACTGGAATCAAGACTGCAGATTTCCAAGCTTATTTTCTTATAATATCAGATTGTTTTAGCAGAAATATTCATCAGATCTAATAATATTATCATAGCACTGGTTACAAAATACAGGTAAAAATCCAACAATGGCAAATCTTCAGTGAATGATCCAAGTCTAATCTGGCGAAGTGTATACAGTAAATGATTAAAATTTGGTGAAGTGTTAAGTAGACTTCATTACAGGTGTATCTATGCAGGTGGGAATAATAATAATAATACTGTTAATGTGAAAAATTGTCAACACACCTGCCAAGTTTATGCAAAATGCTAAATTGTGACTGTCATGTTGAAAATTCAAACTATGCTTATTGCTATACTGCTGCAAACTTCTCCCACTTAACATTTACTACAGAATATATCCAGACTGATTTGTGTTCCAGAAAACATTACAAATATTTCTCACACACATCAGAGGTAAAACATTTAGCAAGTGATGAAGTACCAAATTATCTTATTCAGCAGAAGACCAAATATATATCAACACTACACTGTTCTGTACCAACAAGCCTGCTTATTGATATTCAAGACAATCCATTGAAGAGCCATTCAAAATCATGTACTCCACCAATAAGGGAAAGAGGTTCAACATAGACTTGCATTATCTAGTAGATAAGACTGTTGTTGGATGGGCCAATATTCGGAGAAATCTGTTGCCCAGATATTGGCACTTCCTCAGATCAAATAATGGGTTAAAACTTTCACTCGTCAATAAATATATAAATGCAGACATGCAGAAAAATTCACACGAACCTAGTATGCAGGAATTGTGAAAGGGAAATCTAGTTAATCCAGTGTATCAGCTTGTACAAGTACATCTAACCATTGATTATTCACCTCAATTTATGTCATCTGATCCACTTTCAAAATAACACATAATGTAGTATTCTTACAAACTGGATGGAGATTTATAGCTGGGGAGATATGGAAAAATACCAAGTTATCCCGTCACTGCTTTGACTTGCATCAATAGGCCTGAAACCCGATGATATTTTATCCCACTTCCACATCCCATGATGCATGGTACATCCCATGATGCATGGTACATCCATGACAAATGGCAGGTGGGGATCATAATAATGCTAATCAATTACTCCCTCATGTAACACAACACCGATTTAATCGCAATGCGAAATCCCTGGACTGCCAAAGCCAGAAGAACACATCTACAAGCTTCAATTTGGTGTTTCGAGTTACATGTACATACAGGAGTTCATGCCTTGCAGGCATCTGTGCTGTGCGTTGACAATTAAATTAATGACAGTTCATCACGTGATTGAAAGAGGGATAAAATGTCATCAGGGTTTAGGTGTATTCTAAACAATGTGTTGATCTCTGTCCGAAGGCTTAGTTCAGAAGATGGAGGGTAGGGTTCAGTACCCTTGGGTTGGGCATGAAGCAGGAGGTCCAATTAGTCATTGTTAGTTTAGCAAGATGTATGCTCTCAGAATATATGAGGGGTGAGTGAGCGAACAAGTGAATGATTTAACTTCACTTTCTACACAATTTCAGTCATATCGATCATGACGTTTGGTTCCTATCCCTTTTCACACCCCAGTTAGTCGCCTCTTACGACGAGCTCTCTGAGGGGCTGAGGCCTATTCTTAGAATATACGAGGACTGTGGTAGGACTCTGCACCCCTGGGTGAGGTATGGGGGTTCGGGGGTGAAGGTTAGGGGTGAAGGTTAGGGGTGGTGCAAGGCAATAAGGAGATAGACTGTTCAATAATTGTAGCATGATGTCCGCTTCTGGGATAATCAGAGTTAGGAAGGGATGGAAGACACTTAGTTTTGCAGATGGACAGTTGAGACCAGAAGCTGTGGACAGAAAACTTCCAAAAGTTTAACAAATACCTTAACCTGTCCTGAAACTGGGACAATAGACAGACAAACAGACATCATTGTGGAGAGTATACGGAGCTCGATAAAAATGAAATGCTTGATTCATAATTCATTGTTGGAAAACCTTGGTAAGACAAATTAGTTTGAGTTAAAGTTTAACTGATACTTTTGCAAGTTTACATCATATTGAAGATAGTCTTCCAAATTATATGTATACCATGTTTCTTGATTTACGACTTTAATTTTAACAATTCCAATGACTGTGCAAGATGCTCGTACACTTATGCAAGTACCACAGTTACACTTTTGAGTCTTGGTTACTCATCAGAAGAAAAGGAAGATTATGACCAGATGCTTGTCTGGTATAAGTTTGGTACACATACATATCTTACTGTTTAAGCTGAGGTGGCCAAGTGGTTCTGAGCACTTGAAATGGGAGACTTGTATCACAGGACCAGAAAAAAACCCTGCAGTGCAGGTTGTCATTTGATTGGTTAACTGGGCAAGATGGTGTATCTTAGTGTCATACTAGAAAACAAGGGTAGTTTTGCTAAATCCTGTACCAAAGATAAGATGTTTAAAAAAGTTAAAAGAAAAACATTATTTTAAAAACTTAACTTTTTCCAAGTTGATTTACAGGAAACACAAACATTACTGTGAATGGCATAATAGTTGGAAAAAAACTATGAGGAATGGTGAATTGTGTACTTCCCCATAACACCAGTCAGACTGCAGGTGACTGGATTCACCCGGACATGAAACCATCAGTATTCCAGCATATCACATCTTCATAGCTGAAGTCAATTACCATGTCCACAAGTCAAACTGTGCGAGTGAGTTACGGTTTAACGTCATGTTCAGCAGTATTTCGGTCACAAATTAACCTAGCCCATCACGGTCTCCAAAGGAAGCTGGTAAATTCAGAGACAAAAGATGACGTTTAAATCAAATCCATTTAAATGTTTAATTAACCCTACCTGGCCTTAGGTGGAGTTGGGGGAGGGAATCACTCAAAAACTTGAGCAGATACGCCATGACTTTGTAGTTTATCATCTTGGGGTCATTTTGAACCTATCTGCATAACCCCGAGCAGAGGATCATGGGTACGTTCAAAATGGCGAAAATGTCAGGTACCAGAATAAAGATTTTTTCATCATTTTTCTTCAAACTTTCTGTTTTTCTGTGAGAAAAAGTTGGCAAAAACTGCTTTATTTCACATCAGATTATTATTTACTAATTTATCATGCAGTTTTTGTGGAGAAAACACATAAAAGAAAAATTCGAAAAAAATGACCGAAAAATCGTCCAGATAAAGCCTTTTTGAAAATAATGTCACTGTGACATGATGGTGGCTATCTTGCATTTTTTTTAATTTTCTAGTAGAGATTGACCCAAAGATAAGTTCAGCACTCTAGCCTTAGAGATAGGGAAAATAAATAGGGGGTCACTTTCCACCCTTTCCAGGCTGCGGTACACCCTCAAATCGCCCAGGCCAGATAGGGTTAAGTGGCTTACTGATTGGCAGACATATATTGGGCCACCTTATACCTGCAATCTATGGAGTAATTCATAGCTATGTGAAGACATTATACACACAATCAGCGTGCAGCTTCAGATTGGTTCAGATATGTAATTTACATATTGGCTTTTGAAAACTTTAAGTAGTCTAATATACAAAGATGTGTTCGAAGTATGACTGTAGAAATTGACTCAGTGTACGAAGATAGGAACTTCATTGCTGTTTTATATGCGGAAAAAACTTTCGTTTGAATCAGGTGGATTAACACACCTGATTATCTCCATAAAGCAATCGACTGAAACTAATCAATATGAACGAAGACTACATAATTCAATTCCATGCATATACAATTAGGAACACTATCTAACATTCAACTAAACCTACAATAAATAGATATACAGGACATAAACTGCAAAATGACTTATGTACAAATTATGATATAAAGTTTGTTCAGTGTTTACAGTTTGAAGGTGGATCCACAGACTAGCTGTGTGGTTATCATGAAGTCCTTCACACCATATAAGACTGTTAAAGTGATCGTAAACCCTCAAATAAAGTTTCCATCAAAACAAAGACCATTGCAAACAGTGTGGGAAAATATTTACTGTAATTTTTTACGATTTTATTACACAGAGTAAACTGCAAATAAAGCATGGTATTCTATGGTGGTCTGTTGCAATCATATCTAGATCCAGTGACATCACACTGCCTTAGTACATATATTTCAAACTGTGTATGCACCGCCTCAAACCTTTCGTTCTCCTATGTATCAGCACTACACAAAACATCCGTGTCAAATATGATATGATGGACACACAGGGATGCAGAGTCTCAATGAGTAGATATGATAAGAACTATATATGTACATGGTGAGGTCATAGGACATCTGTGGGTACAATACTGACTAGGAACTACACGTATTAGTATACACCGAGGCGCCACGATTTACTATTCTTCCTATGGGGTTATCTACAGGACTACTAACAGTTGAGCTGACAACATAAGGGGTGAAGGACCTATATCGACAGAATCCAGTACATACATGTACAGATTAAGAAAATATATCTCTCTTATTATTCTGTCAGTGATGATGTCTCTGGTACTCACCTCGTCCCAGTAGACATACTGGCAAATGATATACCCAGTACATGTGAAATCAGTATCTGTACACACATATTTTGGTCAGTGTTCAGAAAGGTTTTTTCACATCTCAATAGTGGGACATGACATGACAAGAGTAAAAGTACCAGGTACATGAGCTTGAATTTGTCCATTATATTATTGTGATTATATTGAATTTGATTAATTTTACATAAAAAGTGGTGACATCAAACACACCAGATGTCCATTGTTAAGGCTTCAGAAGCACATACGATCATTTATATAATGCCCCCACAATAAACGTTTCTTTGTTAGAAGGTCTATCCTCAGTTCAAAAGTATCATGCAGATGTAGCAGGTGTGATCTATTATTTTTACCTTGACCTATGCTCCCTTGTCTTATTGTTTGAGTCCTATAGGTATAAGAATAGAAGCCATTGCACATGTGCAGCTTTGGATAGCAAGTCCCTCATCATCAAGGACCAGAAGCACCATAAATATCAGCTCTTCAGCAGCCTAGTTGTCTTACACAAATAAATGTTTTCATTTCTGATTTCATACCTTCTAACTCTATATATATTTTGATGAATGTACGTCACCGAGTTCTTGTCTTCCAATCTCTGTTATAATCACATGATGATATCCAGCACTCCCTTTTCCACAAACAGAAGGCCAATATATATGAGATATGAAACCGAGGCCCACTGTCATGACTGTATCAGCTCTTGATCTGCTTCATATTGCTTTTCTGTTGGCTCTTTCAGCTACCAAGACAAAATTGTGCAGCAATCAAAAACCTGAGCAGCCTGTCAGTGTAGTATAGCGACAAGTTCTCTGGCTGCCTTAGCCACATCGTAAGCGAACTGAATGACTTGTTTGGTTTTGTTCTGCAGTTCAATGTCTGAGTAACTGGAAGCATTATGGTACTCTTTACACTCTGTTTGTAACTGTTTGGCACTTGTGGTGAGGGAGTGGATCGCAGCACGAATGCTTTCTAATATTGTTGTCTGAAAATAGAAAATGTAGATGCTTATTAATAATTAAAAGTACATGGCATGTCATGGATCATCATACAAACAACATTCAAACAAATAATTCATCTTATCCACCCCTATCTTGCTACATGACCGTACATCAGACACTGACCACTCCATCATGCAGGGAGACTGGACACTTGATGAAACTTGATGGAAGCAGACTCACTACTCCTCTTTTGTCTGCAGAATGGCTCTTACCAGCAGATGTATGTAGGCCCACAGTTAATTATCCCTATGAAGGCAATGCTATTGCTCTCTGTTGCAATGCACATTAGATTCATGATACAGAAAGGAGAATTTGGTATGGAGATCAGCCCTTCTTCTTATCATGTCCTTTTAACCTTGTGAACTAGTATTTCATACTTCACATGTTGTCTTTTTGTGCTCTGCTCCATTGGGGTGTCTCGTATAAAAAAAAACTTGAATCTCTACTCCATCGATAACAATGTTGGCAATAGATAGGGACAGAAAATTGTTAATGTGACTGAATTTGTGTAAGCATTTGTTGGTTTCATCTATTAAACAGACACATACATGGATTTCATTCAAGATGACTCCCCATCAGGTTGATCATATCCAGCTGCTGTGTAGGTTCTGTTCGGAGATAAATATCACAGACATTAAATATCCTTACCTTTGGGAAAAGTTCAATGGTGTCTGTCACAGCAGTAAATATTTGTTCAGCACAGAGACCAAAACTGAAAACATACAAACAAGTGAGTGAGTGATATTATGATTTAATGTAGCTTTCAACTATAGTTCAGTCATATCACGATGTTTGGGTATTTCACACCTGGGAATCTCATGGGGAGGGTCCTATCCCTTTTTACCCCCAGGACCTCACATATTCACCTTGGGGATCAAATTCTTACCATGACCTGGGGAGTGCACAACACCCCAGGTCAACCCCGAGAGCTCCATCGGGCAACACACAAACAATAGCTACGGTAATTTCCCTATTAATTCGCGATGTAGTGATGAAACTCAGCACTCCAAAAATTGGCTACTTTCGAATTATTTGTTGAGCGAATTCTAGAAAAACGCGAGTGTTCGAATTAAATGTCGCGCCGACTTTCACGGAGAATCCAAAATGGCGGACCGCTTCGCCGTGGTCGTAGTGATCGTATTTATTACCAAGACGGGCGAAACAACTTTAGACCTAGAAAAAGGACTTATTAATTAACAGGACCAAAAATAATTAAGTGGGTTTCATGATAAAATAAGACGAATGCACTTCCGGATGACGGAGAATAGTCTGTTGTTTACCTCACAGGCCTCCTGCTGAAGTTGGTCAAACAGATATTGTACCATTCCCTGTTGTTTCTCTCCGCTTACAAATAATAGCATACACAGATATACTATACAAGATTCTAGTAACATATTCACTTTACTTTCATCGGCATGAACTCCGTGGCGAAAACGGGAGTGTTCGAATTTATTGTTTCACGGATATTGAAAATGCTCCCGTGTTCGTTTTATTAGGATGGACAAAATCACGACAGCGGAAAAATCGGCCGTTTTCGAATTAAATTTGGAAGGTGAATTAATAGGGAAATTACCGTATATGATACAGGACAGGCCAGAATGCAATTACATGTATATCACGCATCAATATGCATGCAAGAATTATCCAACTTACAATACAGCACTATTTAGGTATGACTCACAAGAACAAATTTATCAACAAAATGATACTAACAATGCGCTTAGAACTCCTCTGCCTTGGGAGTATTCAAGTAAGGCTTGGTTATAGGAAACAACTGTATCTTCATTATGCCACAGCTTGTTATGAAGTGGGGTTCTATATAGTGATAGTGGTCCCCCAACTTCAGTGTTATACTGAGTGAACTTTGAGCTACTGATGTTGAGGATATACAAAGGTTAAGATTGTGAGATAAGCTTGTAGCCCATGTCCCGGTTTGTATCTGGTGCAAGTTTATTAAGCGCAATCATTCTTGAGATATGGTGGTAATACATGATTGGAAACAATTTAAGAGCATTTGGCCCAGTGACCTTTTCTGTGGGTTTCTGCTCAGTGACCCCATGTATGTGTGTTGATGCGTTGATGCACAGAAGCATAATCATTCTCGAGATATGGCGCTAACAACAAAATGGTGATGTATGGATAGACACACAGGTTGACCTGCATGATAATGACAAAACCTCAAGGTCGTCTGGCCAAGGGGTGAAAAATGAAATAAGAAGAATTGTATTTGGTTTAATTCAAGTAGATCTTTTAGGCTCTTACATGTTTAGCAATTTGGAAACTGATCTTAGAGGCCATATCTTTTGAGAAAAAGAATTTGGCGATGTTTGTCTTGATAAAGAGCCATATTATTCACCACCCACCTGTCATGTCTTCCTTCCTGCGCTAGCTGCATCAACTCACGGATCTTTTTACTTATGCGTTCAGTCTTCAGTTTCATGTCTTCCTGTGATGGAAGGTTGACCGTCACCTCTCCTGTGGCTCCACCCACATCAGCCACACTTCCTTCCTCCAGTAACACTGACCCTGTCACATCGGTTATCCTGAAAATGGTCAGCAGCAGAAAATTGTCACAGCTTACCATTACGATGAATATGAAGTGAGTAGTGCATATTAAGGAGTAGTGTAGCTTGATATGGAAGAAGAAGGGGCGGGGAGGTAGGGTATGATGGGATTGGGGGTGTACATTATTGAGCATCATCTAGTTATCATGAGTGGAAACACCTGCTGGGGGAGGGGGGAATGATACATCTTACTTCTGCAGATGTGGAGAATACCATTTTGCCATACTGATGAGCTTAGATTGTATAATAACCCTGCATCTGAAGCAAACATGGTATAAACACAGACTTTATCACAAATGATGTATTCTGATGTGAGTCTTACCCCTCCTGTATAGCCTCCTCTGGATGAGCATTCAACACTTTATCAGATCCTGCTGCTTTGTGATGATGCTGAGGGTTAGAAGGAGGCCTCTGTAAGATCATACAAAAATCAAATTCATTAATCAAAGTAGTTTGCAGATTGACAATGTAGTGAACATTCAAAAATAGATATCTTCTATGGATATTTAAGCTCATGTAACAGGTGTAGTATAAAATGGCCCGTTATAATTTAATTTGTGTTAACTTTTGATACACTCAAAACATAGTGTGGTGAAATAAATTCAAATTCATTTAATTAGGAGTGAGTGAAAAGTGGTTAATATCGCTTTCAGTCATATCACGATGCTGTGTCTACATTCAACAGAGCCATCGCAATGCTGCCATGTGCGCCGAATCACAACGCCATAGCAAGATCTGATACTTTACCTAGCCACATTATCCCAACACTGGCCCAACCACTTCTCTCAATGCTGAACTCCAAATGAGGAAGCAACAAGTTCCATTTTATTTAATCTTAGACATGATAGAGCCTCGGACTGATCTGAGGACCTCCTCAATGAGAGATGAATGCTGTAACCACTAGACTATCGCAGTGCAGTATTGAGGTCATTGATCCCAGGACCTCCTCAATGACAGATGAATGCTGTAACCACTAGACTATCGCAGTGCAGTATTGAGGAGGTCATTGATCTGAGGACCTCCTCAATGACAGATGAATGCTGTAACCACTAGACTATCGCAGTGCAGTATCATTCAGGGATATCAACGAATATACGGTAATCCCACTGATAATTCAATCACAGGAAGTGAAATTTCCCACCATAAAATCTGGGGGTGATCATATTTATCAAAACAGGAAGTTGAAAAAATGGTCCAAATTCGTGCAGATAATCTGTTATTCCAATGATTTTAGAGAGAATTTATTAGAACAGCCGACTGAATTTTGTCCCCAAACTTGAGGGTTATTGAAATATTAGAGGGATTACCATGGGCATTTTAGTTGTTTTTTTTCTAGATATTTGTTACTTTTGTAGCTAATTACAATAATAAACTGTCCAGGAGATGTATGGGACTTGCCACTGTTTCATTTCTAATATTGATTACAATATTTAATTGTACAGAAGATAAGTAGGACTAACATTGGTTGTTCTGACAGAAGAGAAGTGTGACTTACCATTGGTTGTTCTGGTATATTCCTAATATTGATTGCTGATACGGCTGATGTCACTCCAGTCTGTTGATTGCACTTACCCTGAAACACCAACCACAATACTAGCTGTATTTTGATTTTTGCAATAATATTCTGAGATTGACTTTGAATTTTATTGAGTAAGAATTGGAATTTTGTGACAATGGAATATACAAAACTATTTACAGCATGATCTGTGTCCAACAGAAAGAAATCCAGTAGAGCATGCCCAGATCTCTTGTAACAGGAGACGTCCTTATATTATCCAACACATTTTTGGCAATTACAGCCACCATACATGCCATACTGTAAAGGTTTTCACCACTGTTTTCCATTACAGTAAATCTAGACACCCACCCACAAAAATTAAACATTTATAAACAATGTTGGTATTTGTTATCAAATCAAACCTGCTATTGCTATGCCTTATTCCCTCCTTTAGGAGATTCATTGCAAGAAATAAAAGTTATCTCCCATTAAGGTAGCTCAGACGGCTAGCTCTGCACATGTGTCCCACGCAGGACTGTGCTGTTATGGCGAACGGTCGAACGCGTTCGCCTGGAGGTCGCCCAAACGAATTTTTAGGAGACCTAAAACAGGTTACCTAAAGTAATGCATATCGTTCACCTGGCACGAAAATGTAGTAATAAAGGTTAAAATCTTTATTATGTATAAGAAAAGACTGGAGTCTCCAGTTCAAGTGAATTCCGGTGTCCTGATAAAAGAGATAACACATACCGTGTCGTAACCGCATGTTGTTGTTGTAACAAGACAAGTACATTTTCAACTTCCGCAATAGTGATCCAATCGGAGGACTCTTAACTGACTTGACCAATAGAATCTGTGACTGTATAGCATGCGCGGCGTGAGCAAACTCGTACCTCTCAAACGAACAACATTCGTCGAGCACGTGGTCGAAACGGTATCCAGTCAATTCACTCACAAACCAATTCACCCACAACCGATTCACCCACAACTTCAGGTCGATTCACCCACAAAAAAAAGTCAACTCACCCACAACCAGGTCAATTCACCCACAGTCTCAATGTTGGTTTATTCAACTATTTAATGGATATGGATATGAAGTACATTCAGGATTTTGGTTGGGGAACTCGGTCTGGCTGTATGAAGCCATCCTTGCGAGCCAGTGTATCGATCTATCTGTTAAATCAACCCAATCAGTGAACGCGCTAAGCTAGGTGATAATGCCAATCCGCTGCGAGCTAAGTGTGACAGGTGTGAATTTCCGTAACACTTTTCCAGACTATCGCCCTCCAAAAAGCAGTCAAATAATTGCCCAATATATGCAATATACCCATGTCCTGAAATTTAGTCATTATGTATGATGACTATAGCAACACTGAGACTGTGGGTGAATTGACCTGGTTGTGGGTGTCGACTTTTTTTTGTGGGTGAATCGACCTGAAGTTGTGGGTGAATTGGTTGTGGGTGAATCGGTTTGTGGGTGAATTGACTGTGAATCGTCGAAACTTTGACAGAACCATAATCCAAAAGAACGAAACAGAAAGTAATTTTTAGAATCACCAAAGACGAAAGAATTAAAGAGATTTGGAGGCACAAAAGACCCATGATGCCATAAAAAAGTGCTTCAGAAGATGTTCGTCAACCACGCATTGACCGATTGTTGGTGGACAAGTGATGTAAACAAGGTATTCGCGCACGTTGTTGTTGTTGTTGTTGTTATGCGACGAAAAGTTAATAATTCCGAAAAACTTTTGATAATTCGTGACATTTTTAATCTAAATCTATCATGATCAATGGATGATAAATCTACAGAATTCAAGCAGGTTTCTCATTATTCAAGAAGTTATGCATATGTAATCCCTCGTCATTTCAGCAGTTTTCAATGATTAAATACAGGTAGATAACAGATGGAAATTTATATTCTGGTGAAATTTAGTAAACTCGATAGGCTATTTGACCCCAGTTCACCTCTTAATACAAATCTTAATACACAGTTCTTATATATGTACATGGGATTGGGAGTAAAAATAAAGTAGTAAAGACATGATTTTTATGATAAAATAATGTGTTTATTTTTTTTTCAAAGAAATACGTTATAAATTAGATGCCGTCAATCAAACAGGTTACCCTAGGTGAACATAGGTTACCCTAATTTTCTCGTTAGGGGACCTATTTCAGGTTACCATAGGAGATTTTAGGTAACCCCTAATAGGTTTCCATAGAAAATATTACAGCACAGGCCTGCCCACGGATACTTCCTCTTTCCTACTGCAGCCTGCAGATGTGTTTGTACACGGCTGTAGAGTGAGGGGAGGATGGGCTGGGCAATCGAAGCAATAGCAGGTTTGATTTTTTTTTATAAATGTTTAATATTTGTTGCTCAAATCTTCACCTGCTATTGCTATGCCACACTACCAACAGAATAGAGGTAGGGACCTCGGCCTTGTTGTAGTTCCTGAGTTGTGCAGAGTAACCGCTGAGATGATCACGGATGTGGCACACTAATTACTCGACAGAGGAAACCCCGGTCGAGACGGCGCTGTGGGTACTCGTGGAGTAAGATCAGTACAGAATGCGAATGTGGCACACCAATTACTTGAACACCGAAACAGTGATTGTGGATGTGGCACACAATATACTCTACCAGAGGGAACCCGAGCTGGAGGCGCTGTGGGTATTCCTGGAGCAGCTAGTAGACGGAAAGAAGGGTCATGTACATACCAGCGACAGCCGAATACTAGGTGACCATCTTACACCACAGTGAGCCGTCTTACACCATTTCTTTGTAGTCTTTGAAATGCTGTTTTCTTTAATCTGTAGTCCGGCACTGTAACCATTCATCTAAGCAGCTGTTACTGTCACGTCTCTAGACACAAATTTACCTAAAAATATACTCACGGATGTGTCAGGTCTTGTTAGCTGTCTTGTAAGATGCTCGTGGATGCAGTACACTAATAACTCAACAGAGGAAACCCGGGTTGTGAAGACGCTATGGGTACTCGTGGAGTAAACAGTACTGATCGTGGATGTAAAATTACTCAACCAGAGGGAATTCCCTCTGGTTGAGTAACCCGGGTCGTGGAGACGCTGTGGGTACTGTTAGTCTTTCATTTCTGTAAATCAGAGGAGTGCTATAAATCACACTCCTAAAATGTCTTCGGCGAGTGATCGCACTCCTGAAATTACTATCCTAGCACTTCCGGCTGGGGTCCAGGGGCCGTCTAGGCCCCAGAAGCTCAGAGGTCCTAGATTGCTGGAGATGCATTCTGAGCCATTTCCAGCAAATAAATCTGCAAATTTATTCTCCCTTACATTTTTGTCCTCATTTAATGTTTTTTTTTAAATACATGGAGATCCCAATTGCAATTATCTGAAGTTATATACAAGAGACGTGTGCCCCCGTGTCTACACTGTCTGTCCAGTCATGCTTTGTGCTATTATGACAAATAAATTCCACAGCAGCAAAACTTTACAGAGCTTCGCGATATCATTATGTTAATTTGATACAGCATTTTCCAGATGGAACCTCGGATATGAAGTGATTTTCTTCAGAAATTCTTTATGGACGACAACTTGCTTTGGAATACCAAGTCTGATAATAAGATCAAATCAAAACTTGTGAAAAATTAATACCTCAAAAGAATTCTTTCGATCGTGACGTTTGTTTCAAACAGTGTATTAAAAGTTCATTTCGTTATTTCATTGCAACGCACACAAATCAAAACATGGCGGCTGCCAACACTGGCGGGTAAAACAAAAATTTACTCGGATCTTAGTACGGAATAACCTTTCTGGTTCAGCTATGATTTCGCCGCTAGGTTTTATCGAACAGACTGATATATTTATGATTATATTTTATCGCTTTCGAAAACAATATATTTGAATAGTCGTTGGCGATATATTCAACATATACTTCAAACATCACATCAAAGGGACGATCGGACTCTCCGACTTCGCTGCTGGAATTACAATTTTGTATTTCTCCAAATTGGCAAAGTCAAGGAATGTACCGCCGAACACAGAAGAGTTCCTATTTTCGTTTCATGAATGCGTGATGAATTATCGAATTGTATTTTCAAAAAATACACATTGGGTTTTGGGGAGCAGGACTTCTCTATGTGCGCGATCAATCGCGCGCCTTGAAATGAAATTAGGCGAGCGATCGAGCAATCGCTCGCCTCAAAAACGAATGACTGGGTACTCGTGGAGTAAAACCAGTAAGAGATAAGCAGGGTCATGCCTAAATAATACTCACCGATGTGTCGGGTCTTGTAAGCTGGGTGACTGGCTGGGTGACTGGCTGGTTTGCTGCGGCGATCGGTGCTACCCCCCACCCCCTCCCTTTTTTGGAAACTAATGGACCACATGCTGGGTAGCTACCAGCGGCCCTAACGTGGTCACTCTATCTGACATGTCTACTGACATGTTTCTCAGATAGAAGTCGGTAAAAGTCGAATTGGCACTCCAAGCACAAGGTTGAACAATGTAATTCAAGGATAAGTTCTTCCATAAAGGCCAAGATATAGCGATGGCACGAATTTCATGGGAGGAAGCAGAGGCCAGAAGTGGGGGTAGCATCAAGGCGAGCTGATATGTCCACTTAATGGTCTTCTTCAACCAAGAAGCCACCGTGTTCTTGGTGATGTCACGAGTTATGGCAGGATGAAGAGAGAGAAATAACAGTCGACGAGACCCCCGAACTGGGTCGGTACAGGTGAGATAGTGACGTATATATTTGTAGCTCATACTGGATATAACAGGATGTCGTCCTCTAGGCCACGAACAAAGTCTGTAAATGCAGGAATGGAATACAGACGCTGAGCACAAGGACCTAGGCGCACAGCCTCATTTTTGGCGATAAATTCTGGAATGGGACGGAAAGAAATGCAAGACCAATCAGCCGTCCAGGTCATCGACTTCCTCTCCAGGGCGTGAAGCTCGGATACTCTAGAAGCCAAAGCGAAGGCCGTGAGGAAAGCAGTCTTGTAGGAAGCAGCTTTAATAGAGGCAGACTGAATAGGTTCGAAGGGTGGACGAAGATGAGCGCTAAGGACCACCCCAATGTCCCACATTGGCAACAGTTGTTGGGTACGACGAGATTCGAAGGCACGAAGGAGAGCAGAGATGTTGGCATTCAAAACTAATGTCGATACCCATTGAAAGGCGTAGAACCCTGGCTAAAGCTGACCGGTACCCGTCAATGGTGCTGATTTGAAACTTCCTATCACGGTGTAGGTGAAGGAAGAAGTCCGCTACTATGGGAAGAGAGGCAGCGTCGGGATTGATGCCTCTGCCTCGACACCAGGAGACGAAATATGCCTGCCTGATGAACTGATCGATAGAGCGTCGATGGCGAAGGCTTGAGGATCCAGAATTGGACTGACGAACAGGGAGAGCTGTGCATTGTTCCTTGTCGCAAACAGGTCAATCAAGGGAGACTCCCAGATGTTGGTGATGCGTTGGAAGACCTCGGGGGGAAGCTGCCATTCGGTCTGGAGAACGGTGTCGGGACGAGAAAGGCGATCTGCTAGGATATTGAGCCGACCCGGAACATGGTGAGCGGTGAGATGGCAGTGATGTTGTAAAGCTCAGTCGAAGAGGGTCCAAACCAGACGAAATGTTGAGTAGGATCGAGTGGTACCCATCCTGTTGATGTGAGCAATGAAGGTCGAGTTGTCCGTTGCGATGAGAAGGCTCGAATTCACCAGAAGCAGGCTCCAATGCTGAACTGCTAGGATGACTGCCTTCATCTCCAGTAGGTTGATATGAAGTCTGGCATCCGACATCGACCATCTACCGAACACTTCTAGGTCATCTAGATGGGCTCCCCAATCTATCTGGGAGGCATCGGTGTACAGATGGTAATCTGGTGTCGGTGAAAGAAAAGGAACTCCCCACATGACATTGTGACGGGACTACCACCAAATCAGATGTGGATGTAGAGATGTCAACACTGGAACTAGAGGATTGAGGGATGACATCTGAAGGTATGGAAAAAGATGGTACTGCAGCGGCCGAACTTTGAGACGGCCGTATTGAGTAAGGTCCTGTGTGGATGTGAGTAGACCGAGAAGACTCTGCCACAGATGAAGGGGCTGTGAGGGCGATGACAAGAAATTTAGTGCCAACGTCTGAAGTTTGGTTCACCGGTCCTCCGGAGGTCATACCAGTTGATGGACCGTGTTGAAGACTGCCCCAATGTAACGACGAAGTTGTGCCGGAACCAACTCTGACTTCTGAGGGTGAGGAATGAACCCGAGATGTTGAAGAATTAGTAACGTGAACCAGATCTGAGCGTTGAGAAGAGACTTGTGCGGTGCCCAAATGAGAATGTCATCTATGTATACCTCGATGTGAATGCCCCGAAGATGGAGGAATGCCATGACCGGTGAAGTGATGTGTGTGAAAAGACATGGGGCGATGTTGACTCCAAACGGGAGGTCTTGCCATTCGAATCGAAGACCGGTGATGACAAAGCGCAGGTAATGGCGATGACAAGGATGAATAGGTATATGGAGATATGCGTCTTGCAAATCGATGGAGGCCAAACAATCCCGGTGATGTATGCGGTCATTGATCGATGAAACCGACGTCATCTTGAAATGAGGAGGGGGTGACAGGTGAAGTTTGTTGAGTCGTCTTAGGTCGATGATCATTCGCATTTGATCGGAATCCTTCTTCGGAACAAGGAAGACCATAGAAACCGACGCTGTCCTCGGCCTGAGGCAACTCTCACTGCACCCTTGGAGATGACAGTGGCGACAAAAGAAAGAACCGTCTGAACATGTCCGGAAGGAACTGGCAGGAGTGATGGACAAGGTCGTACAATGAGCTTGGGCTGGGACTGGAAGTAGAAGAGGAAACCATTCCTTAAAGTCTCTAGTACCCAGGCGTCGTCTGTAATGAGTTGCCAATTTTGCCAAAAGTGCTGCAAACGGCCGTCGACGACATGATGACTGAAAGGACGGAAGGCGGGCAGATGAAAATCTATGACATGAGGGATGGAATGCAAATAGTCATTTGTTGGAGGCACCTCTACCGCTAGAAGACCCTCCACGCGTGGTGCATCGACCACGGGAACGAAAAGACTTGTCGAAGGGATGAAAACTACCAGGGGGATTATCCTCTCGCCGAGTAGACCTGTGAACTTGATACCGATTCCTCCTCCGGTCAAAGGAAGACGAGGCAAAAGCTGAACGCCGAGATGCAGCAGAAAGAAGTCTAGAAGTCCTCTCCTCGCGGATACCAGGCAAAACAGACTCAATTGCGTTGTTGAACACAAACTTAGAAGTCAACGGCTGATGCAACAGCTGAGTTTTAGCTGAAACCAGAACTTCAGGCTTGGTGGAGCGCAACAATGCTTTACGCTGAGCCTGAAGCAAAGAAACATAATAATAAGAGCCGGCTTCAATGACATGATGCTTAGACTTAGGCTTTGACGCGTGTCAAGAAAACCCCGAAGGTAGGTGAGGTGACCGGGAGACAGAAGAGCCGACCCATCAGACTGACGAATGGCGGGATTGAATGCAAGATGAGTAGTGGCGAACAGGAACCAGTCGGTATACGGCGTAATACGCTGAATGGCGAGCAACAAATCCTGAACATGATCCACTACAGAGGAAGGAACAGAAAAAGAAGATGGCTTCTTGGAAGACTTCAACACTTGATCCAAATCCTGGTCAAGTCTAGGAGGCTTGGCAGGAAGAGTACTATCGTGGAGCTGGTAAAACGAAAACACAGGTTTCTTAAACTTGTTGTCGTCCTCAAGATGACGTTCATAGATAGAACAATTGGACGCCCAAGCCAGAGACGGGGCACAAGCAGTAAAAGTTGTAGACAGAGGTTTGGACGAAATGGTGAACCCTCGTCAAGGACCAGACGAGAACGACGAGCTTGACGACTACGACGTAAGGGTGTACGAGAACGACGTAGAAGAGAACGAGAATGGTGTAGTGGTGTATGGAAACGATGTTGTGGCATACGAGAACGGCGTAGAGGTGTATGAGAACGATGCAAAGGAATACGGAAACGGCGTTGCGGCGAACAGGAATGGTGTAAAGGTGTAAGAGAATGACGTACTGATGTGCGAGAATGGCGTTGTGGCGTACGGAAATGGCGTAAATGTGTATGAGAACGCTGTATTGATGTACGACTACGGCGTTGTTGCGTACGGAAACGGCGTTATGACGAACAGGAACGTCGTTGTGGTGTATGGAAATGATGTAACGGCGTACGGGAACGGCGAGGTGGTGTACGAGAATGGCGTAGAGGCATACGGGAACGACATAAAGGAGTACGGGAACGACATTGTGGCATACGGGAACGGTGTTGCGATGAACGGGAACGGCGCGATGAAGACATGGACTTGGCAGCCAGACGTACAGCCGTAGTCCGAGAAGACGTTTTGGGAGAACCAGCTGTAGCAGACAACCGAGATTTAAATCGCAGGGGAGAAATAGAAGTCCAGTGTGGACTCCCGAGAGATAGACTGTGAAATAACATCAACAGTAGTCAAAAGATTAGATGAAGCCGGAGTCCGTAGAGTCGAAGAAGAAAAGGCCTTTTGTTCAGTCACGATCACAGAAGGTCGATCTGTGAAAGCCGGTTTCCACTTGGAGACAGTGTCTTTTGTTGTCCTAGACACAGATCCAGACGATTGCGTAACTCCAGACTTGAACTTTGTCCCAGAATCGCCAGACGAGTTATTGTCTGTATGAACAGACCCGTTTGGGTAGTTGTCAATTTCCACCTGTTTGACCGTACCACTAGGGGGAAATCTGAAAGATGATGAAAATGACATGGTAGGGCTAAGACGGAACACTTCCAACTGCGAGCCAGGTAGATCTTCGTTGAATTTAAAATCCGTGATGAGAGCTATTTCAGACTGATGTCTCTCGTCAGCAGATATGTTGGTATCCTCGGAAGATCGTAACAGGAACGCCCATCTAGCCTGGGCGTAATTACGCCAAGCAACATCGTCCTAGTTTACGCATTCTAAACAGGTGACCCGCCGATGTCCTTTGCACGAGATGCAGGTCGAGTGGGAATCCAAAAATGACCAAGAAAGCTGACAAGAACGGCAATGTTTAGAATTTTCAGGGACAGTAAGCTTTTTATCAGACATCTTGTATACAATACTGCTAATAATTAGCTTCAGAAGTGGAATAACCCTAGGTTATGTCTCTCTAAAACTAGATTTAACAGGAACTCCTTTCAAAATACGTCTGCCCACGGCAGCTGCAAGAAGGAAAGAGGAAGTATCCGTGGGACGTGTGCAGAGCTAGCTGTCTGAGCTCCCTTAAGGGGAGATAACTTTTATTTCTTGTAAGGAATCTCCTAAAGGAGGGAATAAGGCATAGCAATAGCAGGTGAAGATTTGAGCAACAAATATCTTTAGTATATATGAATGGTACGTCAGGCTAAGCAGTCCACACAGGAAGTAGACCTACCGTCTGCTGGTTCCATTGTTCAAACATGGACTGTGGCCGTGTCCGAGCCTGGTCCGGTCTCTGGGGCCCGCTCAGTCTACTACTGCTGCGATTACTGGACACGGACTCAGTCTGATGACCATTGGGCAGTCCCCCCGCCCCCTGAGAATGATCTGATGACCCAGAGCTGCCTTGACTAGAGCACTTGTCCTCACGAAGAGACTGGTTCTCAACCTGCAACTGTTGTACCTGTGTCAAAATTTCAGGAAAATGTCACATTGATACAGCAAGAAATCTGGGTTGTGATACACAAAATAAAGATACAACTTTATGATCGCTATCTCCAAGACCCCAAAAAGTATGGATACACCAGTACACTAATAATGTGTATATTAACCATGCTCTATAAACAGTATCATACTCTATTTTCAACATGTGTTCATACAGTCGTTCTGTACTGATAAATGCAACATATTTTGTGCATTGTCCCCTTTCTCTAAACTTGCAACTCTCTGAACAAACCATGTATATCTTACAGTTGCCTTGCTGTAATATTTTGTTACGAAAACCATTGCAGGTTACCATAATTAGACAGTTGGTAACCCTTAACCTGTGTTCCAGATTAGAGTCATAACACAAAATATTATGGTAACCCATAAAGGGTCTTCTGAAACTGGAATTAGTCAACAGGGTTAGCGTTCATCAAAAGTGTACAGGCCTGTATTTATACATACCATATTCTGAAGCAGACTGACTTCTTGACGGAGCTCCAACACCTGTGATTCTGAGTGTGTGAGTTTTGTTTGTAGTACATGATACTCGTCCACTGTGATTGGTCCTCCATGATGCTCCGACAATGAACTCTGAAAGATTGGAGTATACATAAAATTATTGAACTGGTCATATAATATACTATTATTTCACAAGAGTAACATGGACATAGCAGCCATTTACATCTATTGAAAAATATGCATTTTCTCTGCCCATGATGTACATGGTACATAACATGAAGTGGTACTGTATGAGTATCCTATGTATATATGGATTCCACTGAATTGTACTCGAAACCAATACCACCCATTACATTAAATATCTGACCAAAAGAGATGTGTGTTACGGTAGGTCAAGTTTCATGGATTCACGAGTGTTTGCTCTAATAGGACACTAAGGAGAGATAGAAGTGGGTGGGTTCTATGCATCAAACACTGATTATCTCAGCAATACACATGGACTACACAAACTGATCATATGAGTGCAGAGTGTACTTTTCAGTATTCTCCCATTGTCAGAGTTTGTAACCTCCTACACTGTCGGTGTAACACCCTCACACTGATTTGGGCTGAAGAAAGGGAGTGCATGCTCATTCAGAATTTGTTGGTTTTTATGTACACACTAGGAAGTCTGTGTATAGGAGAGAGAGATCAACAAGAGCAGGGTGTGTCCACACAAGCATGTCCTGCACACATTACACCATGTGTACAGTATGTGCTGTACTGTTGAACACGACAGCTAAAATCAGTAGAAGCTACAGGTATATCAATTGCGCCATTTCACTTGTTAAGACAATCACATTAATAGGATTAAAGCTTCAGCCAAATATGATTAAAAGATACTGACCCATATTGTGCAACATAGAGAACATACATAAAAGGTTAGTGCTCCACAAGCATAAATGAAGAGAAAATTGTTTTAATTGCAGCCATTAGAATGCAGGACAGTATAGCAGTTAGATTCAGTCTGTGGAAGAACCATAGTTGTACAAATATGTTCCAATATGACATTTAAGCAATTTTTGGATAAATACTTAAAAGAAAAAATCAAAAAGCTAAAGTTAAAAGATTTGAAGAGTTTGTTAGATGAAGGATAGTGATGTTGGCAGTAATGATTTAACTTCACCTCTGTATTAATATTGGGGTTTCAAACTGAAGAAGGTCTGCATTGTATTAGATTTCTACCCAACTGATGTTAGTTCACTAGAATGTATAGTTAGTCCACTACCAGAGTATGTAACCAATTGTTAGACTATTATGTCATCAGAAAGTGTGATTCAGACTCCTCACCTCACTGCATGACACTATTGAACTGGCTTGATTGTCATGGTTGACAAGTGTTTCCTAGGTAATAGAATAGTTCATACCTCGGGTCAAACTGATCGGTAAAATTTTCAGCAAAGTGAAGCAGATATTACATACTCAACTTGGGTACTGCTGTACAGTGGTTAGCACAGTTGAACAATACAAAGTACAGTCATGAATATCACTGACAACAATACACAATGGCACTACAGTACACACTCTAATGTCATGGGCAGGGACTATGGTCACAAATATTATTTAGTCTGAGAAGTGGAGAAATGATACAACAGGACTGTATCCGTATAGATTCTTCTACATTTAAGAGCTCATTAATTTTATTATTAGAGGACAGATCAAAATTTGAAGCATAATCTGGGGTGATTCAATTCTAATGGAGTGATTGCCTATACAATTCCATCAGCAATGGGCGGTGTCGCCATGGAAACCAATATATACTCACATCATGAGGTTTGTCTTTCTTTGATTCCCCTCGCATACTCTTTATACTTTGAGTATCTATACTACTTGTGTCATCATCACTAGGGACTGTGTCATATATCGGGTCATCTTCTATTGCGCTGTCTGTCTTCAAGTTCCTCCTCTGCTCTCGTAAAAGTGAAGTTGGATCTACTAATACAAGGCACATCACAAGTTCATCAGCCATATGAAACATGCAAACTACACATTTGTGGAGGGAGTTAAATCTGCATACTTCAAGTCCATTTCTACAAATAACCTGTGAACTTGAACAACATAATACACTAGCCCATAAATTTTCTTCAGGATATGAGGTTTTCATTTCATCATTTTGAACCAAACGCTACATGCCAACATTGCAAGATGATGTCATTCTCTGTAGCTGAGTCATTTCCTCATTAAGGAAGTAGGATTGATGCGATAAATAGCTAGGTCAGCCAATCAATAACCCACCCCATGTGCATTTTGTCTCAACTCAAATCTATATCAATGATGTCTTGGGTCTATTATAAATTTACAACTCTCATATGAAGACAACTAGTGGGCTAATATACCAAGGGCAGTTTGAAGCATATATGCTATAAATGTATGAAGATACATACATAAAAACAAAATATTCTCACGCAAACTAAATATTGTGCACTCAATTGAAGTGTTTTCCAACATCATGAACAAAATAACAGCACCACAGGATGCTTTACAACTTTGCGGGAGGGTAAGGACAATTCACTATGAAATTCAAACTTCACAGCAGATTAGCATCATACCTGTTTCTTTGGGTGGCTGGACAGGGGAGATAACCCCTTGCTGTCGCCTTTTGGCATCACTGAGGATGTCTATAATAAGTGTTGCAAATTCTCTTGCATTTAACCTTGCAAGTTTCTGCCTTCCCTATATTGTGAAGAAAATGAATTAAAACTACATGTATTAAACTAATATAATAGCATGGCAAATAAACTGTGGGTTTCTCATTTATTTTAGCATGTTTTACACACTATCCAGCAGACAATATCTAGACTGAATAATTCTTTTCTAAATTTGGCATTTCCAATACCAAATTTGAATCATTTATGTTTGAATCAAAATGGAAAGGATGGAGAATGGAAAGCATGAGCCTTTCCTAAGTGTTTACCTGGTTACGTGTGGTAGAAAATTCAGGGTTGACAGGTAAAAATGGCACTGTTTGGCGTTCAGTCAATATACTTTGATCATGGCAGGCATTCCAATCTGTATGAACATAAACATAATATCAATGCAGTTAAAAAGTATACTCTTGTGACTGAAAACTGGCAAAGCATTTACTTAGTGTTCTCATGCTGTATATTCAAAGGGGATAGCAAAAAGTCTTCCAAATTGGAGAGGGGGTAGTCCAGCACATACATTCAACAGATGATTCATGTAAGCTGAGTTTACTCTGAAAGTGGTAGTTCCACAGTAAACTGGAGCCAATTGAGGGCCTTAATAATGCATTTAATGGTCAATGGTTAAGCATCTCTGAACAATTACTATATCATATATTCAAGTTTAGGCGATATTCAGTTTTAGCCTACAGTAATTCCTCTAATAAATCGATCGCTGGAAGTGATATTTGAGGCGATAAAACAGCGGGGTGGTCGATTTATTGTGAATCAGGTCAACCCAAAAGTCAGAAAATAAATGATGCCCCCTTAAAATTCAATGTTATCAGAAAATTATCCAGCAAGGGTCCAGTTTCCAACACCGAATTGTTTCAAATTTTATTCACGCAGCCGATTTTATTGATAAAAATATTCTTTATAGCCCGCTTGTGATGTTTGTAAAATAAACTAAACAATTTGAGAACAATGAAATGACCGCCAGCTCTGCTGCCATGTTTGTAGTGGCAACAGTTGAGCACCTCCTTTTACTCATTCGTTTAACTTGTGCACTAAGGTTCCTGATCTAGTTGATTGGCTATTTTTAGCTTTGTGAGAATTAGTTTTGACATCGTTGACAACAACAATGCTTCAGAAATTGAGTTTTTGTGAAGATGTTTAGGTTTTCCCTTCTAAATTGTACACTTTATATTTTTTACGATCAGGTTTCAATTTTTGAGATATTCATACCATCGTTACGTTAGTAAAACTCGACGACTAATAATCCCTGGTCAACAGATGCACATTACTCATTAGCATTGCATGTGATAACATTTTTATTACAAACGGCATCTACTAAAATCGGGAGTGAATGAATTATTACAACTTCTGATCATATTTTTCTCCAGAAATCGTGGGTGATTGATTCCTGATAGGGTAATTGATTTATTAGAGGAATTAGTGTAATGCAACCTTGGCATTTGATCATTGTACCCCCCGAATGATCAACTACTGTGAGAGCACCTAACGAGTGCCATATCTCTTGAATTTCAATAACACCAACAGATCATAACTAAGAACAACAACATGCCTAGATTCAGTTTTAGAGAGCTGTGACCTCAAAATAGGCTTCGTGGAATCACATGGAGAATACAGTTGTGAAATTTCGGGAAGTTTGGTCGATTAGTCGATTATAAGTCATGAGGGAGTTCAGACTAGCTAGATTCAGTTTTAAAATGCTGGATGCTGAAAAACCTTGGATAGTTTCAAGGAATGCTGTTGGAAGTAATTAGTCTCATGAAATCAGTAAACCTCGGATAGTTTCAAGGAATGATGTTGGGAAGCATTTAGCCTAAGGAAATCAGAAAATCTTGGATTGATTCAAAGAATGATGTTGGGAAGTATTCAGCCTAAAAAAAAATCAGAAAAAAAGGATAGTTTCAAGAAATTATGTTGGGAAGACCCAAGAAAACAGAAAACATCGGATGACTTACGTGCATCATTTTCTCTCCTATCCACCTCATCATAAACATCTTTTGCTAATTCTTCAAACAAATGGTTTGGAAGCTGTAGAGAGAGAATATATATTCATTGTTCCAAGGTGACAACTGTTTCAGGAAACAATAAAAAAAAACATTCCCATGGTAGCCATTCCACAGTAATTATATTTCAGTTTAACCAGCACCCCTTCTTCAGAGCCATTTTCTTAGCTAAGAATCATGATACTATACTGAGTTACTACCAGTATATATGGTCCACTGCAAACAAGGGCCTCATCAGTTCTGTCTGCTTATTAAATGAAATATGACCCTCTGTTTATCACTTTGCGGACAACTTCTCAAATATGTGAACTGAAGCTTTGATTCAATGTTGCAATACAATTGTCATATATTCCATTCGTGGGACCTAAGACCTTTTCCACTGAACCAATGGACAAACTGGAAATTTCAAACTGATGGATCATAAATGAGGCTCAATAAAAGTCACTATAATAGTGTCTTCATTCGGCCATTGTACCATCACATTTATCATAATATATTGTATTAAAGGAAAAATCTTCAACGTATCTTTCTCCTTGAATTTGAAGTATATACAGTACAAGGCAGAAATAACTTGCTCATAAACGCGAGTGAAACAAAACATTTTCGCGACTATAATTTATTAATCGCAGCCGGAAAACTCGCCTAAATCGCGCAAAAAAACAAAAGCATAATCGCGACTGAAACGCGTACGGTCGACGCGTTTCAGTCGAGATTATGCTTTTGTTTTTTTGCGCGATTTAGGCGAGTTTTCCGGCTGCGATTAATAAATTAAAGTCGCGAAAATCTTTTTTTTCACTCGCGTTTATGAGCAAGTTATTTCTGCCTTGTACTGTAAATGTACCTTGAAATGTTTTACAGAAATAATCCATTCAATGCGATCATTTGGGATGTTAACTTTGTGGACAGTGGCTGTAGGGCACCACCATATTCCTACATGGAAGGCTCAATAAAAGCCAGTATAATAGTGTCTTCATATGGGCAGCGACACTGTTTTTATTCCATGACGCGATGTAGCAGAGACGACTCATTCTCAGTGTCACATGGTCTTTGTCACAAAGCTAACATTACTACCACTAAACTCAGACATTCTCCCTAAACTCAGGTAGTTTTACCTGAACTCTGACATATCTAATGGTGGCGCCCAAGGAGAATGTTTTACATGTTAATACAAAGCAGACACAACAATACTCACAGCTTGTAATTTTTTCTTCGCTTGTTTGGCGAGTTCTGATAAATCTAGGTGGCTGCAAAAACAAGACAAGGACAAGAATTGGAATTAAAATATTGTAACTGAATTTTACCACGACAAAAATTCAAATGCATCATAACCGAATATTACACATGGTAGAGTTGGAACCAAAATAATTAATGTAATGTGTCGTAGTGCCAACAATACTATATCTGCATTGTGAGTAGAACAGCAGCTAAGATTGGCTAAACTATACAACGTCAATCACTACTTCATTGCTGGACAGTCTGAGATTGAGTGAGAGAGTGTTTAACAGTTAAACATTAGCCAGTCTATTATTACCTCTAATGTATAGCACAGGCCCGCAAAACAAGAGTTTTGGGGGGTGTGGGCGGTGGTATTAGGGTGAAGTGTCGAAGTATGGGGTCTCTATATATAACCCCATGCTTTATATAAATCAACATAAAGGTGAGAAACGGACTTTGGGTGAATCGAGAAATAAACAGTTTACCGCCAAACAAAATACATCAGCATATTCTACAAGTATCACTTTATATATTCCCGTCGTCAAATTAGTAAATTTGTGCAAGTTTTTACCTTTGCCAGGCGATTCAAAATCCAACGTAAGTGTCCATCCATCTAGGAACAGTTAGATTATGGCGGGCTTCGTTCTCAATTCTGATTGGTCAGTCGCGACAGCTGATCAGTGCATGACCTCTCTTGCCGGAGGCGTGTCTCGACTGACCAATCAGAATTGAGAACGAAGCCTGCCATAATCTAACTGTTCCTAGATGGATGGACACTTACGTTGGATTTTGAATCGCCCGGCAAAGGTAAAAAATTGCACAAATTTACTAATTTGAAGACGGAAATATATAAAGTGATACTTGTAGAATATGCTGATGTATTTTGTTTGGTGTTAAACCGTTTATTTCTCGATTCACCCAAAGTCCGATTCTCACCTTTATGTTGATTTATATAAAGCATGGGGTTATATATAGAGACCCCATATTTCAACACTTCACCCTAATACCACCGCCCACACCCCCCAAAACTCTTGTTTTGCGGGCCTGTGTGTATAGGAAGGCAAAGAAATAAGATGTGGTGAACAAGATAACACTGATCCCATGCTTATTGCTATAATAACCAGAAATCAACCAATCAGATTTGATTCATCTTTAGAGAAAAAGTAAGTTAGGATTAAAATGTGTATCATTAACTCACCTATCTGCCATTTCAGGTATCATAAAATGCAGACCAGCTCTATGCTCTACAAAAGGAAACAAACACAAACATATTGTAAACTCCAAACGAAAATTTACAAACCTAAGAAAATTGTCGATACATTCTCGAAGACCATAATACATATAATTTAAGATTTATACAGAATGATAATTTTGTCTGATTAGTATTCTGCTATGATTTGATATATAACTATGCCCCAATCTGCAATTGGAGAGAAATTAAGAATTGGCATTCAGGTGGGGTCAGAGTTCTGAGAGATCTAGTCAATCATAACTCTGAATTTTTATCTTTCCAGATTTTTCAGGGTAAATTTCAAACCAAGCCGAAAAACTTTTTAACTTATTACGCGGTTATTCATAGCATACCAAAGGATATTATGAGAAAACCCCAAAATCAGGATTCAAAGGAGAAAAAGATACTATTTAAGCTCAAAACCCAAGAATGCTCCAAATTTATATACCGATCTCTCCTACAACCGGTTCAGGAAATCCCTCGCAATAGCCAAATTAAATGGAATGATTTCCTGAATCCTACGAATATTAGTGAAGCTGAATGGAAACTCATTTACCAAAATCCCTTCTCTGTGACTACTGAAACCAAACTCCAATATTTTCAATTCCAGATAACGCATAACTACTTGGTTACTAATACACTTTTGAGTAAGTGGGGAAAGGCAGAGTCGGACAGATGCAGTTTTTGCAATAATGATAGGGAAACGATCTTACATTTATTTTGGTCATGTATCCGTGTCAGACATATATGGGCTCAATTCCAGGCCTGGGCTGTAGAGATAAATATTGCATCTGAAATGGACCTCTCTCACAGAGACGTGTTGCTGGGGAAAGCAGGTACAACGGCTCTGGTTAACCACTTACTTTTAATTGTAAAATCATGCCTGTACGGTTCCAGAAGTAGAGGTACAGTCCCCAGTTTCATGGCTGTGCGCGAATCCATTTATCGGACGAAAGACTTAGAAAAAAATATTGCTTTAACTAATGGCTCTCTCGCAGCCTTTCAAACCAAGTGGGGTCCCCTAGCTGATCTACACGCTACCTAAATACATCATATTGATATAATAAGGAAATATGTGAAATAAATCCTTCATCTCCTGTAATTTTTTACTTAAATTCGATGCGAATGATATATTATCTGAGCTACTTCTGTGATATATAATTGAGCTACAGTTTACTGTTTCTTGTGGGGAGTAAATATCTACCTTTTATATTTGAACGTATATATATATATGTGTATATGTATATATATATATATGGGTGTGTATATATGTGCGTGAGTGTATATATGTATATGTGTATGTGTATATATATGTGTATATATTTTTGTATATGCAAGTATTGCTTATTCGGGATTATTGGATAAAACCCTGTAAGCCCTAGGCCATGTGGGTAATGTAAGGGTTTATGTAAATCATGGCTTAATAACGCAATAAATGCCCAGTGGAAAATCCAGGGCTTACAGTTAAAAAAAAAAAAAAAAAAAAAAAGTATTCTGCTACAAAAATGTGTTGGATGAAATACATGTCATAACATCTCTCCATATTGTCATGGTAGCAATGTGTACTTTCGTTTTCTTTCTTTTTTGTCAAACACATTTGACATAGACCATGCATCCTAAAAAAGGATAGAGAACACTCTATTAAACACTCAAATCATTCCTGAAAAGGAAAAGCCATCCATGGGTTTATGTCGCTAAAGTAACCCACTAACCTGGTATCCTCATGCAGAGAAAGTAGGCCAGTCTGTCTGTGAGTTCATACTGACACTCAACAAGTCGTAGTGCCAAGTCCTCAAAGCCCTCCAACCTAATAATACACACAACCAGTACAAACATATTGTTCATAAAAATAACATGCTTCCAATGGTGTTCAAGAGACTCAAAGCTTCAAGCACACTTCTGAAGTTAATTCTCAGAAAATGCTATCTTACCCCGATAGCAGCAACAAGTGCATTAACACATCATGGGTTACCGTGTGAGCTCTGGTTCATTTTCATGCATCTTTCCTATCTCTTTAACCTGGGGCAGTATTTCAAACTACTGATAACTGGTGAAAATATGATAAATATGGATCAATTTTTCCTACTATAACAAGAAAGGACAAATAAGCTCAGATTTCTGATAATTTTGTCAACTTCAGGTCTGAAATAGTCCAGTTATCATCGATTAAAAATATTTTATAGGTAAGAGATACCCGATTAATGAACCAGAACTCATGCGGTCAGCAATGCAAGCGGCAATTGGGGTGCAGCCCACACTTAAATGATGTGAGATTGAAAACAGGAATGGGTTCGGCTTTTCATCCTTAAATAGTTGTAAAATTATATATATTTTCTATATGGGCATACTCATGCCATTATTTGATGAGACAAGTGAGCCATTGAAATTGAGAATGAAAGACATGCAATCCCCCCTAAACTTCTTGAAAAACTACAAAAAATGTTCGAAAATGTGTCAAATTTGACTCACCACCCAGAGAAAATATATAAAATGATTTTCTTTCTATGCATGTTAAATAGTTCTCCATCCTAAGAGCATTTTAAAATGATGAACAAAATGGGATCAACCTATTTCTTTTATTTGTAAAATTTTATAGCCATAAAGGACTCCTCATTTTCGTATCTCCAAAAAGTGCAGATTTTGGCCGTCAAATATTCACTTCCGCACATGATTAACTCTGTAGTGGCATGTAGGCACAACCAACCAGCAATGGTAATATGTCAGTTTGGAGGAATGGTTATGTCCAACAGGATGGTACTATAGCAGTAGTTCTAGCTCTTTTGACGAGATATATAATTTTGTTTGTTTAAGGAACGCATTAAAACAAAACAAAATTCTCCGGCGAGCCTTTCCATTTGCCAAGAACCACAACAAGCATAGAACCATGGTTACCGGAATCTGTGTCAGAATAATGGATTCCCTCAATACATTGACACATGTCACAAGACTTCAAACACATCAATGTATGGAATCTAATCTTCTTGAATTTTAAATTGTCTCCCTTGGACTTATAGAACCTACCAAAATTGACCCAGTTACTACAACTCTCAAGAAACAAGCTAGGTCCAGCTAGACTGAGGTGCTTGCTGATTTTTTGTGGCTTCCTCTTGCCTGTATCTTGATATCAGTCTGTAATTAATTGAAATGAATTTTTATTTCACCAGTTAAATGACAAAGAACAACGAACCTGGCATAATCAGCAGGTGTTTTGTGCGCATTATCTACGACCCCTGGATCAGCCCCGTACACTGCTAACAGCTCCACCTGTGAAGCCTGCCCTGCCTGAGCTGCCACGTGGACAGGGCAATTCCCCTTCTCCTGAAAGTAAAGGACTAGGTTGAGTAAATGAGCTATCAGACAGACAATTAATCATGTCAAAGAGCATAAATGAACGATATGATACTCATGTTTTACACACTTCCACCTACAAACACATAAAGCACAATAGCCATGAGCAGAGAAGAAATGTACATATGGTAAGCAAATCTAGTCACATTCGAACGCTACACCTGAAATCATTATCTAATGAAAATGTTACTCGTTAATCAATCAGAAAACTCAAATGAGAACATGTACAGTGTACAAGTACATCACACCAAGACACTCCTACAAAATATGCCAATGAGTGTAGATTGGAAGAGTTCCCTAACTTAGGACATTCGGGGATATGATACCACACTCCTGAATTCCATTTATGGACTGTAGCAGCTATAGTACATTTTCTTTCTTTCCTCATCCTCCTTTTCCTCCAAACTATTTTTACCGTATTTAATTTCTTAACTTTTCAAAAAATTGACGTTTACTCTCAAATTTCAGCAAGAGAAATATGGAGTCATGCAGATGTGTACCAAAACTGTGATCAGTATTTCAAAGGAAGGTCAAAGTCACTGGCCTAAAAGCAGAAATTATTGAAAATCACAAAAAAAAATTCTGAGTAGATATATGAGAAAAGATTGTATCCCAAAACAAAGTCAAGACTTTAGCCAAATATCAAGAAATCATTCAAATGCAAATAACTGTTTGGAGTCGGTACATCAGTGAGATGATCTGCCAAGTACTGAAATTGTCAAACATGTCAAAAGGTCAACAACACAATGCACACCCACTCCACCCCCCCCAAAAAAAAGGAAATAATGAAAAACATTGTTTGTGGTAGTACTCCAGTACAAGGATGTGGATTATGATGAAACATCAGGACCTTTCGAATATCGCAAAATCTATTAGCCAAAAGGTCAAGGCCATTGGGAGAAACCATTGAAAAATGAAAAATTGTGAGTGGATGCATCGGGTCAGGTACCAAGATTGCGGTCGAAAGTTCAATGGTCAAGGTAACTGACCCCCACCAGCAACTCTGAATCACGAAAGAAAGATTCGTAATTTTTGTTATAATGACATAGTCCATAATACGAAATGAGCTCTTGTTTCTGTTTTAGTGTGATTGTCCATCACTTCTGACAATTGAAATGTCTCTGAAAGGTATGTTTTATGTTTCACTAACCGGGTGGAAGTAGTTCGGGTCGGCTCCTTTTGACAGTAACCTCAGACAGGTCTCCAGATTGCCTGTCCGCACACTCGAGTGAAGTTGCTGAAAATATATAACAAATACATGCAATAGGCATCAACTCTAACCTATATACAGGCTGTTATGGTGCAATTCTCTGTTTGACAAAAGTGGCACACAGTCATTGTAATCCCCTTGTGATGAGTCCTCACTTTCACTTGTTTAGCAGCATCACAACAAAGCATTTAATCAGGAGACCAATACTGGAATCAGTCTACTTGAATTTGCGGCTTTGAATGCCATTATTGCCAATCTAAAACAGGAAGCCATGCATCAAAATAAAGTCGTCTTATAAAATCGACCATGGAGGTCCAGGTCAACAGCACCAGATATGGTGGCTTACATCCACTATAACTGGTGCTGCTGCTGTGGGGGACCTGGACCTCTATGGTCGATTTCTTTTGGTCGATGATATCATATTAATATCACTGATTAAGAATATGATTTTGAAGATGGAGCTCTGTCTGATGAGCCATACATCTCGCAAGTCGATCAATTCAATAGTCCTCGAGTTATTGTCCGGACAAGATCCAGCTACTGAAAATCCAAAACAGCTGGCAGTTACATGTATCTTGTTTGATGGCGGCCATCTTAGATTACTCAGGCATTCTCCAAGTTTGAAGTCAACCAGTTCAATCAGTCTGAAGTTATTGCCCAAACAAGATCCAAGCGCTTAAAATTCAAGATGACTGACCATGGCCATCTTGGATTACGCAGGTAACTGAAAAGCAATCCCAACTGTCCTCTCACTGCATGATGTCAATTCACTCTCCATGTTTAAAGTTGATCAGTTCAATAGTTCTAGAGTTATTGGTCAGACAAAAAATATGTAACGATCCAACTGCTGACAAGCCAAGATCGTTGATGATGGCCATTGTGGATTACACACAGGTAACTGAAAAGCAATCTCAACCGTCCTCTCTCCAATGTCAAGACATTCTCCAAGTTTGAAATCAATCGGTTGAATAGTTCTCAAGTTATTGGTCGGACCAGAAATGCATAAACATACAACTGCTGAAATTGCTTCACCTGTGTAATCCAAGATGGCCACCATCAGCCATCTTGGATTACGCAGGTAACTGAAAAGCAATCCCAACCGTCCTCTCACTGATGTAAAGACGATCTGCAAGTTTAATGTCAATTGGTTCAATGGGTGGGTGAGTGAGTATGATTTAACGTCGCTTTCAACTATATTTCATTCATATCACGACGTTGGGTCGTATTCCTTTTCACACCCGGGAATCACACGGGTGGTGTCCTATTCCTTTTCACACCCGGGTCCCCCCGTCTGAGGAGCTGAGGCCTATTCTTATCATGACCTGCAGTGTGCACAACTACATTCCAGGTCTATCCCCGTAAGCCCCATGGGGCTTGGTTCAATGGTTCTCGAGCTATTGGTCGGACAAGAAATGTGTACGGAAAGATAGAATAACAGAATTACGGATGCCCGGTGTTTCTAAGTCCCCCCCCCCCCAACTTATTTGGCAGGGGGACGGTAATGGGTAATGGGTATACAAATCCTACCAACAATATAGCTAAGCTTATTGATATCAATATCTGTTGACTGAAACTAGTCTGCTGTCAAATAGTTTCAGGGGGAACATACACATTCATCTGAAGAAGAAATCTTTGAAGCATCATGGAACCATCCACCCTTTAAAACACTGAGGACAGCACACATGACACAGACAGGAGTCGGACGCTTACATGGTGCAATAAAGACAAGTGATATTACAGTGCTAGACATCACATCGGATCAAAGGTGTAGCCCGTAGCAGGGGTAAAAAACAAAAGTAACATCTCAGTTGTTTAAATTATACATCTGACACAAGTTTGAAAACCTCATCCTGCATAGAAAAAAGTCACTTATATTCATCTGAAGTACAATTATTTTAAATAACATTTCCTAGTAGCACAGGGTGATTAGAATCCACTTGTGTGCCTCACTTCTACATCAAGAATATTCAGAATTTTCATGATGTCCACATGAACAAGCACTCCTGGTGTTGATCATATCAAGTTCTCACCATGCTCAGATCTTCTACAGAATTATGTTCCAAGTCTTTACTGTGTTTGTTGACAAAAGCTAGGAAGTGGTACTTTTTTCGGATGAAATCCGCTTTGTTTGGGCTGAAATAAAAATATAAAAAATGTACATTTTAGTCATCAGGAATTTGATTTTGTAAATTTAGTTCTGTTGAAGCAGCCATGCAATGACAGGCTCGGTCAGCTGATTGTACCATTCAAACCCCTTCAATCAGAGCTGTGAGATGCAAGACCTGGAACCAGCAGTTAAAGTAACAAATCTAGGATTCATTATAAAGTTATATTTACAATAAAGAATAAGCATCACAAACAAAAAACATATTTGTAGGACCTGAGAAAATATGATAGGTTTAAGACTGATATACATGTACATGTGCATAATTTGTATAAGTTATATTAATATATAAGTGGCTGAACAGCGAGTCATGGAAATGTATACTGACTGTACAGGGTCTCTGGCATTGGGTTTCCGTTTTATTGGTCGTCCATGTGTAGGGTCGAGTAGAGCATGCTCCCAAATATTGTTAGCTCCACTGTTAGCCAACTGCTGAATGCACTGTAAGAGAGAAAAGACAAGATCATCAAATTCAGTGTGTGTTTTTTTCCATTCAGTGTTTTGATTTATTGTTGTCACACATATTTAGCAATGGGGAGTATGATCAAACCACACTCCTAATCACACTCCTGAAACTGATCTAGGCGAATGAAAACAGCACTCCTTACAACAACTTTTCTAAATACATTTGTACTAAAAGCCTTCAGAGCTGTGGTTTACACTCCAAGAGTCATATTAGGAGAGTGATTTATAGCACTCCTACTGTTTTCAAAGTCGAAAGACTGCAGTCATTATCTACTTGGGAACAAGCTGAGTAGCTAGCAGGTCCCCCGCCAAAAAGCTTGTCTGGAAATGGGTTTCTCACACACACGAGATATAATCACCACATATATTTTGTGTGATGGTAAATTGTTGCTAGGAGTGTGGTGTTGTTGATGTGAAGGAGATATAATTGTGATGGACAATGTTGCAAATTGTCTATGGAAGAAAGGGGACAGGGTGATAGAGAAAGATCATCCGGTGGCATAGTTGTGCCGAAAAATGAGTGACTTTCTTCTGAGATCCCAGCCATCCGCTAAGTTTGAAGTTAATCGGTTGAATTGTTCTCGAGATATCGTGTTCACAACATTTTGGGGATGGATGGAATCTAAGATGACTGACAGCGGCCATCTTGGAAGACGCAGTTTGGTGAAAAACAATCCCAGCCATCTTCTCACTGATGTCAAGTCACCCCCTAAGTTTGAAGTCAATCGGTTGAACTGTTCTCGAGATATCGCATTCACAACATGATTCGGACGGACAGATGGACGGAAAATGTCACACCATTGTGAACATTTTGGAGATGGATGGAATCTAAGATGGCTGACAGCGGCCATCTTGGTTAACGCAGTTTGGTGAAAAACAATCCCAGCCATCTTCTCACTGATGTCAAGCCACCCCCTAAGTTTGAAGTCAATCGGTTGAACTGTTCTCGAGATATCGCGTTCACAAGATTTTTGGGATGGTTGGAATCTAAGGTGGCCAACGGCGGCCATCTTGGATAACGCAGTTTGGTGAAAAACAATTCCAGCCATCTTCTCACTGATGTCACCCCCTAAAGTTTGAAGTTGATGAGTTGAATTGTTCTCGAGATATCGCGTTCACAACATGGTTGGGACGGACGGACGGACGCTACGACAGACGGACGCTCTGACTGATGGAAGGATGGACGGACGGACGGGTAGCATTTCCAAGTCCCCCTCCCACTTACGTGGCGGGGGGCAAAAAATAACAATTGGGACGATGGCTAGCTACTGAATATTGAATCTAAGGCTTATATGATACCTCATGTAGGTACATGTATTGTACATTTCGTGGTATACGTGTACCAAGTTTGATGGCTCTAAACCACTTGCAAGCCTTGGTACCCTGTTATTGTGTCAACAGACGTAATCTGTAATAGACAGACATACACTTGGACATTTCAGGCGGGCTCTTTTAATAGTATAGATGTTGCCCCAAAACATGCAATACATATCTTCATATGAGTACACATAGCAATAGTACCGAGGAGTGGTTTTTAACAACTCTAAACAAATGTGAAAGGAAGACAGTACTCATACCACAACTTAGTCAAATGTCTCCAGAAAGAAATGGAGTAAACAATTAAACTCTGTTATCTCAAAATCATACCTGATATAAAACACTGCAGCTTACATGTAGGTGTGACTCATGGAAGGAAGGAAATACATGTACTTCCAATCTCCTCAGTTATTACAGATTGGATTTGTGATATTATAGTAGATTATTCATTCGCATTCTTTGTTCGGCTTGGTCAAATTTGGCAGCAGGCGCTACACGGATACGACTACACCAGTGTTATGAACATACATCTATCAGGCATCCAAAATATTACCATTTTTCCTAGGTTCATGGATGCCCATCATCTTCTTAGATAATGCTCATATGGCATAATGAAATTCACTGTTTTTGCAAAAATTAAGTGCATTTTTTGTGCAATTATGTTATCATGAATCAATAATTATTATGTTTTATTCTGAGATATGTACGGTGACTAAGAACAAGAGCAGAATTATGGCATGAAAGTATTGCGTGTCCTTACCCTTTATACCTGTATTGAAGACTAGGAACCTCTAGGGTTGCGGGAATTAAGGCAAGTTCAAGGATGCAGGACTATATCATCAGTACACAGAGTCCATATCATTTTTTGGTTTAGGACCAAATTATGGCATTTGACATTCTGATCTCTAGATCAATAGGCTTCATCTTTGTCACTATATTCTTAAAGATCACCAAACTGCAGTCATTCCCATGGTATCAGATACCTCCTACTGTCAGATATACATTGTACCCTCTGATAGCATTGGGGTTAAATATACAGGCACATTTTTTGTGTGTATGACTCTCGGCTAATCAGCATCATATGTTACTAAATAGAGCAAATTCAAAGTGAGCTAAACAAGACATTTCACCATGTGGTTGAGCATGTAATTTATTCATTCTTATATAAAGACAATATTCTGGGTTCATTTTCATCTCTCTCTCATATGCAGGTCTATAAACACTTCCTATGTCGATTAAAATCGATAGAGATAGAATGTGCATGCATGCCACATTAAAATCGATAGATAGAATGTGCACGCATGCCACATTAAAATCGATAGAGATAGAATGTGCACTCATGCCACATTAAAATCGATAGAGATAGAATGTGCACTCATGCCACATTAAAATCGATAGAGATAGAATGTGCATGTGTGCCACATTAAAATCGATAGAGATAGAATGTGCATGCATGCCACATTAAAATCGATAGAGATAGAATGTGCATGCGTGCCACATTAAAATCGATAGAGATAGAATGTGCATGCATGCCACATTAAAATCGATAGATAGAATGTGCATGCATGCCACATTAAAATCGATAGAGATAGAATGTGCATGCATGCCACATTAAAATTGATAGATAGAATGTGCATGCATGCCACATTAAAATCGATAGATAGAATGTGCATGCGTGCCACATTAAAATCGATAGATAGAATGTGCATGCGTGCCACATTAAAATCGATAGATAGAATGTGCATGCATGCCACATTAAAATCGATAGAGATAGAATGTACATGTGTGCCACGTTAAAATCGATAGAGATAGAATGTGCATGCCTGTCACATTAAAATCGAGAGATAGAATGTGCATGCATGCCACATTAAAATCGATAGAGATAGAATGTGCATGCATGCCACATTAAAATCGATAGATAGAATTTGCATGCATGCCACATTAAAATCGATAGATAGAATGTGCATGCATGCCACATTAAAATCGATAGAGATAGAATGTGCATGCATGCCGCATTAAAATCGATAGAGATAGAATGTGCATGCGTGCCACATCAAAATCGATAGATAGAATTTGCATGCATGCCACATTAAAATCAATAGAGATAGAATGTGCATGAATGCCACATTAAAATCGATAGAGATCGAATGTGCATGCATGCCGCATTAAAATCGATAGAGATAGAATGTGCATTCATGCCACATTAAAATCGATAGAGATAGAATGTGCATGCATGCCACATTAAAATCGATAGAGATAGAATGTGCATGCATGCCACATTTTTCAGCCCTGTGCAGTCAGAGTGTGTTACACCAACAGTTTTAAAGTGATCGTAAACCCTCAAGTAAAGTTTCCATCAAATGAAAGACCATTGCGGACAGTGTCGGAAAATATTTGTTTTAATTTTTTCCGATTTTATTACACAGAGTAAACTGCAATTAAAGCATGGTATTCTATGGTGGTCTGTTGCAATCATATTTAGGTCCAGTGACGTCACACTGCCTTAATACATATATTTCAAACTGTGTATGCACTTTCCAAGGCTTGATTCAAGCTTAAGGTGTGTATACTTTGAGTTTCAACACAGACTCACTGTTCCAATGTGCATGTTTCACCAAAATCAGGGAAATTACATGCAAGATTCAAATTGACTTGACACTCATGAGTCACCATCTCCCAGATTTTGGTGAAACATGCACACTGGAACAGTGATTCTGTGTTGAAACTCAAAGTATACACACCTTAGGCTTATATCAAGCACTGGAAAGTGCATACGAAGTTTGAAATATATGTATTAAGGCAGTGTGACGTCACTGGACCTAAATATGATTGCAACAGACCACCATAGAATACCATGTTTTAATTGCAGTTTACTCTGTGTAATAAAAACGGAAAAAATATAAATAAATATTTTCCCACACTGTTCGCGATGGACTTTCATTTGATGGAAACTTTACTTGAGGGTTTACGATCACTTTAAGGGATTACAAACTTACAGACAATGGCAGAATGAAATGCACTAGGTCTGATATCATGCAGGAACTAAAAGTTTAATCATGTCAAGGTTTATGAATCTGAAATCAAATAAGGTTCCTTATTGTACCTTATGTCCACAATACAAAACAGGAATTACCATTTGGAAAACACACCAGCATACATAATTAACTAATGTACATAATTAAATACACGGCATAATTTGATCACCACTATCATTAGATTCTAAACATTCCCATGTACAGTACTGTACATGTATGTCATGATGGCAGTAATCTTAACTCACAGTCCTTAAACATGGATTCTTCATCATGGTAATAAACTAGTGTCAGAGGGTGACTGGTTAAAAGTACATCAATGGATGACTCAGTCCCCAACAAGTTACATACAGCTAGTGACACCCCTCCCTTCATCTAAAATATCAACACTAAATGTCTGTTTATTTTTAAGGTTGTTTGAAGTGCAGTAACTGGAGTACAGTTTCAGCAAAAACATTCCAACAGCTCTTGCAAAAAAATACTACTGGTATAAGTTGTGTTTCTCATGATAAGAGCTTAATTGGTACTATGGGCTACATCCTTTAGAAATAAATGTAGGATATTTTTTATTTTATTCATGTTTCAGTGAAGCTTCTCAAACAAGCTAACTTTCTTGCCCTTTTATCATGCTTAAATGGGCACTAGATATCCTTTTCAAACAGTTCGAGGTCTTACCATACCCCGTAGATGTCTGGACAAAATTTTGACACTTCACACCAAACTTTTAGATTCCTGGCCCCCTATGAGCATTAGATATCGTTTTCGAACTTTTCTTTTTCATTTTCAGATCACTCTACTGGACAAGAAATTTGAGCGAATCCTGTTCAGCGGTTTAAACAATATTTGGAATGAAATAGCACAACTCAAGAGGAGGAGAACACTGACATAGCTTGAAAATAAAGAAAAGTGCTACCAATATTGTAATTTGATGCCACATATCAATGAACAGGACCCACAACTACCTTGTACACTATAGTGAAGAAACCTGTGTATATCGACCATGCGTGGGATCAGATTATAGTGTCAGTCTTGACCATGTTTACAGGGTTCTGGATTATCAAAGTTCAAAGTACTTTGGAATTTTTTTAAGTATTGGGGGGTGGTTCTACAGTAAGGGCCAGTTTCAAGTGGCAGTAGTCTGAATTTTTCAATCCACCATTTCAGCATTTTCGGGGGTATGATTTGTTACGAGGGAGTTTTTTCTTGACAATAATGATATTTTAAGTGATTGATGGAAAACATTTTCTTGGAAAACGGTCAGTTTTGAATTTATATAGTTAAACCTCTGTCATCTACGTCACAACAAAGATGCAAAGTTCCCAGCTTCCCATACAAAATTTGATTTTATTTTCAGATGTTCTGTCTGGACACACTTTTTTTTATTACAATCTTCGCTGGTTATATTTTATATAATTCTCAATGATATTCCTATTGCAAAATGTCACACAATAAATACAATCCTCTATTCATAGGACCAGGATTTGATTACTTCCAAAATAATATTCTTTGTTGACTTCTGAATAGCAAAGACACAGACCAATCATATTTTCAATCTTTCTTAACAATGTGGATACATGTAGAATAATATACGTACTTTTCTATATCAGTTTGAGATTGATTATCATCGAATATCGTCAAAAATGTCTCTCGTGACGTAGATGACATCCGTGATGTAGATGACAGACTGTGACGTAGATGACCATTTTTCACATTTGGTCAACACTGTCCGAGAGATTGAGTCAATCCCACTCAGTATTTTTGGGTAAAAATGTGACAGACCCAGACATTCTGAGTCATTTTCGATAGCGATGGTTCTGAGATGTTATCATATTTCAAATTCCCCACACACGCAGTCCTTTAATCCTACTCTTCACTATATGGGCTTCGTTTGTCATCTCCGTAACGGCAATGTCATCCACGTCACGTTAAATGTCACATAGGTCACACAAATGTGACGTAGATGACAGTGATGTAGATGACGCTGAGAACATGATTTGGCTCTTCAGTTCAGAATATTGGTATACTCAGCCTGGGACATTCGGTAAATATGGAGGATGGAGTCCGTAACTAACCCTTTATCTAGAGATAACAGCACTAACACAGATTTTCACTGAGGTAATATCCGTTCGTAGATGACACAGAATAAACATACTCCCTTAGTGTCGGTCAATCTCAGCCCAAAGGTGAAATGTGGAAAAGCTAGGCACATTGCTTTACACGTTCCTTCAAAAACGTACATGTAGGCATTGAGAACTGCTGGTAACCAAGTGATCATCTGAAGCCAACTCCACTGCCACCAGAGATCAGGTCAGTTTGCCGTGACATAGATGACAGGCGACGCGGGGACGAAAGATTTGAAGGAAACGTATGAGAATTTATTCAAAATTATAGAATATTTACTTCTCACCTTGCAGGAAACAACAAATATCCATCGTATTCTTGACAATAAAATGAACTGCAACAAGACATACCGCTTTTTAATGTCTTTTTCATCATCAACAGTTTCAGGGAATGCGATACATGCAGGGGACATGCATTTTTGTTGGTACAAAGAATCTTAAATTACTCAGAAAAAATGCAAACGAAGTCTTTTTTATTCGTTAATCGGTAGATGATCATTATAAATCCTTAAATTAACGATATACGATGACCACAAACATTAAAGGCCGCCTAATACAAAGATTTTTAGGACATGAAAACTGGCCTTTACTGTAGAATGACCCTGGAACCATGGATAATGTTGGTATTATGATGTTTCGGTTTACCCAGGTGTCAGTATTCACAGGTTTAACTGAAAACACACTGGGTATTCACAGGTTTAACTGAAAACACACTGGGTATTCACAGGTTTAACTGAAAACACACTGGGTATTCACATGTTTAACTGAAAACACACTGCGTTTTCACGGGTTTAACTGAAAACACACTGGGTATTCACAGGTTTAACTGAAAACACACTGGTATTCACAGGTTTAACTGAAAACACACTGGGTATTCACAGGTTTAGTTTCTGAAAACACTGGGTTTTCACAGGTTTAACTGAAAACACACTGGGTAATCACAGGTTTAACTGAAAACACACTGGATATTCACAGGTTTAACTGAAAACACATTGGGTATGCACAGGTTTAACTGAAAACATACTGGGTATTCACAGGCTTAACTGAAAACACACTGGGTATTCACAGGTTTAGTTTCTGAAAACACTGGGTTTTCACAGGTTTAACTGAAAACACACTGGGTATTCACAGGTTTAACTGAAAACACACTGGGTAATCACAGGTTCAACTGAAAACACACTGGGTATTCACAGGTTTAACTGAAAACACACTGGGTATTCACAGGTTTAACTGAAAACACACTGGGTATTCAACTGTTTAACTGAAAACACACTAGGTATTCACAGGTTTAACTGAAAACACACTGGGTATTCACAGGTTTAACTGAAAACACACTGGGTATTCACAGGTTTAACTGAAAACACACTAGGTATTCACAGGTTTAACTGAAACACACACTGGGTATTCACAGGTTTAACTGAAAACACACTGGGTATTCACAGGTTTAACTGAAAACACACTGGGTATTCACAGGTTTAACTGAAAACACACTGGGTATTCACAGGTTTAACTGAAAACACACTAGGTATTCACAGGTTTAACTGAAAACACTGGGTATTCACAGGTTTAACTGAAAACAAAGTAGGTATTCACAGGTTTAACTGAAAACACACTGGGTATTCACAGGTTTAACAGAAAACATACTGGGTATTCACAGGTTTAACTGAAAACACTGGGTATTCACAGATTTAACTGAAAACACCGGGTATTCACAGGTTTACCTGAAAACACACTAGGTATTCACAGGTTTAACTGAAAACACACTGGGTATTCACAGGTTTAACTGAAAACACACTGGGTATTCACAGGTTTAACAGAAAACATACTGGGTATTCACAGGTTTAACTGAAAACACTGGGTATTCACAGATTTAACTGAAAACACTGGGTGTTCACAGGTTTAACTAAAAACACTGGGTATTCACAGGTTTAACTGAAAACACTGGGTATTTACAGGTTTAACTGAAAACACACTGGGTATTCACATGTTTAACTGAAAACACACTGGGTATTCACAGATTTAATGAAAACACACTGGGTATTCACAGGTTTAACTGAAAACACACTGGGTATTCACAGGTTTAACTTAAAACACACTGGGTATTCACAGGTTTAACTTAAAACACACTGGGTATTCACAGGTTTAACTAAAAACACACTGGGTATTCACGGGTTTAACTGAAAACACACTGGGTATTCACAGGTTTAACTGAAAACACAGTGGGTATGCACAGGTTTAACTGAAAACACACTGGGTATTCACAGGTTTAACTGAAAACACACTAGGTATTCAAATGTTTAACTGAAAACACACTGGGTATTCACAGGTTTAACTAAAAATACACTGGGTATTCACAGGTTTAACTGAAAACACACTGGGTAATCACAGGTTTAACTGAAATCACACTGGGTATTCACAGGTTTAACTGAAAACACACTGGGTATTCACAGGTTTAACTGAAAACACTGGGTATTCACAGGTTTAACTGAAAACACACTGGGTATTCACCGGTTTAACTGAAAACACTGGATATTCACAGGTTTAACTGAAAACACTGGGTATTCACAGGTTTAACCGAAAACACTGGACATTCACAGGTTTAACTGAATACACAGTGGGTATTCACAGGTTTAACTGAAAACACACTGGGTATTCACAGGTTTAACTGAAAACACACTGGGTATTCACAGGTTTAACTGAAAACACACTGGGTATTCACAGGTTTAACTGAAAACACACTGGTATTCACAGGTTTAACTGAAAACACACTGGGTATTCACAGGTTTAGTTTCTGAAAACACTGGGTTTTCACAGGTTTAACTGAAAACACACTGGGTATTCACAGGTTTAACTGAAAACACAGTGGGTATTCACAGGTTTAACTGAAAACACACTGGGTATTCACAGGTTTAACTGGAAACACACTGGGTATTCACAGGTTTAACTGAAAACACACTAGGTATTCACAGGTTTAACTGAAAACACTGGGTATTCACAGGTTTAACTGAAAACACACTAGGTATTCACAGGTTTAACTGAAAACACACTGGGTATTCACAGGTTTAACTGAAAACACACTGGGTATTCACAGGTTTAACAGAAAACATACTGGGTATTCACAGGTTTAACTGAAAACACTGGGTATTCACAGATTTAACTGAAAACACTGGGTATTCACAGGTTTACCTGAAAACACACTAGGTATTCACAGGTTTAACTGAAAACACACTGGGTATTCACAGGTTTAACTGAAAACACACTGGGTATTCACAGGTTTAACAGAAAACATACTGGGTATTCACAGGTTTAACTGAAAACACTGGGTATTCACAGATTTAACTGAAAACACTGGGTGTTCACAGGTTTAACTGAAAACACTGGGTATTCACAGGTTTAACTGAAAACACTGGGTATTTACAGGTTTAACTGAAAACACACTGGGTATTCACATGTTTAACTGAAAACACACTGGGTATTCACAGATTTAATGAAAACACACTGGGTATTCACAGGTTTAACTGAAAACACACTGGGTATTCACAGGTTTAACTTAAAACACACTGGGTATTCACAGGTTTAACTAAAAACACACTGGGTATTCACGGGTTTAACTGAAAACACACTGGGTATTCACAGGTTTAACTGAAAACACAGTGGGTATGCACAGGTTTAACTGAAAACACACTGGGTATTCACAGGTTTAACTGAAAACACACTAGGTATTCAAAGGTTTAACTGAAAACACACTGGGTATTCACAGGTTTAACTAACAAGCGTTCTGAGAACCCCAACATCTCGCCTTGCGGGGTCATCCGCCAAAGGTGCAGCAGTATTGAAAGCATACATGTAGAGCAAACAATAAGGTCTGGAATAAGTGATGCGGTACAGACAATAATGTCTGGAATAGATTATCTGGTACAGACAATAACATCAGTCCCATGTGGGATTACTGGCAAAAGTTAATCCCATGTAGGATGGATAGGTCAGTGCAGTCGGATTACTGGTACATAGGGCATTCCAGTGTGAGATTACTGCTGGGTGGACCAGTCCCATGTTATTACTGATGGATAGTCCTCTACAGTGGGATTACTGCTGGATAGTCCAGTTCCAAGTGGGATTACTACCATCACCATCATGGTATGGATGGTAGTGATGGTATGGATGGTAGTGATGGTATGGATGGTATTGATGGTAGTGATGGTATGGATGGTATTGATGGTAGTGATGGTATGGATGGTAGTTATGGTATGGATGGTAGTGATGGTATGGATAGTAGTGATGGTAGAAATGGTAGTGATGGTATAGATGGTAGTGATGGTATGGATGGTATGGATGGTAGTGATGGTATGGATGGTAGTGATGGTAGAAATGGTAGTGATGGTAAAGATGGTATGGATGGTAGTGATGGTATGGATGGTAGTGATGGTATGGATGGTAGTGATGGTAGAAATGGTAGTGATGGTATAGATGGTATGGATGGTAGTGATGGTATGGATGGTAGTGATGGTGTGGATGGTAGTGATGGTAGGAATGGTATGGATGGTAGTGATGGTATGGATAGTAGTGATGGTAGAAATGGTAGTGATGGTATAGATGGTAGTGATGGTATGGATGGTAGTGATGGCATGGATGGTAGTGATGGTATGGATGGTAGTGATGGTATGGATGGTAGTGAGTGATGGTATAGATGGCAGTGATGGTATGGATGGTAGTGATGGCATGGATGGTAGTGATGGTAGGAATGGTAGTGATGGTATGGATAGTAGTGATGGTATGGATGGTAGTGATGGCATACGGTAGTGATGGTATGGATGGTAGTGATGGTATGGATGGTGGTGATGGTAGGAATGGTAGTGATGGTATGGATGGTAGTGATGGTATGGATGGTAGTGATGGTAGGAATGGTAGTGATGGTATGGATGGTAGGAATGGTAATGATGGTATGGATGGTAGTGATGGCATGGATGGTAGTGATGGTAGTGATGGTATGGATGGTAGTGATGGTATGGATGGCAGTGATGGTAGGAATGGTATGGATGATAGGAATGGTAGTGATGGTAGTGATGGTATGGATGGTATGGATGGTAGTGAAGGTAGGAATGGTATGGATGGTAGTGATGGTATGTATGGTAGTGATGGTAGGAATGGTAGTGATGGTATGGATGTGATGGTATGGATGATAGTGAAGGTATGGATGGTAGTGATGGTATGGATGGTAGCGATGGTATGGATGGTATGGATGGTAGTGATGGTATGGATGGTAGGATGGCATAGATGGTAGTGATGGTATGGATGGTAGTGATGGAATGGATGGTAGTGATGGTATGGATGGTATGGATGGTAGTGATGGTAGGAATGGTAGTGATGGTATGGATGGTAGTGATGGTATGGATGGTAGTGATGGTAGGAATGATATGGATGGTAGTGATGGTATGGATGGTAGTGATGGTAGTGATGGTAGGAATGGTATGGATGGTATGGATGGTAGTAATGGTATGGATGGTATGGATGGCAGTGATGGTATGGATGGTAGTGATGGTATGGATGGTAGTGATGGTATGGATGGTAGTGATGGTATGGATGGTAGTGATGGTATGGATGGTATGGATAGTAGTGATGGTATGGATGGTAGTGATGGTATGGATGGTAGGAATGGTATGAATGGTAGTGGATGGTATGGATGGTAGTGGTATGTTGGATATGGTGATGGTAGGAATGGTAGTGATGGTATGGATGGTAGTGATGGTAGTGATGGTAGGAATGGTAGTTATGGCATGGATGGTAGTGATGGTATGGATGGTAGTGATGGTACGGATGGTAGTGATGGTAGGAATGGTATGGATGATAGGAATGGTAGTGATGGTATGGATGGTAGTGATGGTATGGATGGTAGTGAAGGTAGGAATGGTATGGATGGTAGTGATGGTATGGATGGTAGTGATGGTAGGAATGGCAGTGATGGTATGGATGGTATGGATGTGATGGTATGGATGGTAGTGAAGGTATGGATGGTAGTGATGGTATGGATGGTAGTGATGGTAGGAATGGTAGTGATGGTATGGATGGTAGTGATGGTAGGGATGGTATGGATAGTGATGGCATGGATGGTAGCATTGAGAAAAGGGATGGTAGAATGGTACTGAATGTATGGAGTGGATGAAGCTGGATGGTAGTGATGGTATGGATGGTAGTGATGGTAGTGATGGTATGGATGGTAGTGATGGTATGGATGGTAGTGATGGTAGGAATGGTATGGATGGTAGTGATGGTATGGATGGTAGTGATGGTATGGATGGTAGTGATGGTAGGAATGGTAGGGATGGTATGGATGGTAGTGATGGTAGTGATGGTATGGATGGTAGTGATGGTAGGAATGGTAGTGATGGTATGGATGGTAGGAATGGTAATGATGGTATGGATGGTAGTGATGGCATGGATGGTAGTGATGGTATGGATGGTAGTGATGGCAGGAATGGTAGCGATGGTATGGATGGTAGTGATGGTATGGATGGTAGTGATGGTATGGATGGTAGTGATGGTAGGAATGGTAGTTATGGTATGGATGGTAGTGATGGTATGGATGGTAGTGATGATATGGATGGTAGTGATGGTAGGAATGGTATGGATGGTAGTGATGGTATGGATGGTAGTGATGGTAGGAATGGTAGTGATGGTATGGATGGTAGTGATGGTATGGATGGTATCACAGGTACATCTTTTAATCATAAGAAACATGTGTACCAAGTTTTATAATCGTTCAATGACAGCTGACAACTGTAGCAAACTGTGGTGTACAGATGTACATGTGCACTTCGGCTAAACGCAAAACTCAATCAGTTGCCATAATTTGGAGAAAAATTAATATTTCATCTCAAAAATAGCACAAATAAATCCTTCAATCATAAGAAACATTTGTACCAAGTTTCGTAATCATCCAATGAGAGCTGGCAACTGCAGCAAACTTATCATGTACATGTATATGTATACATGTAGAGGCCTACATGTACAATTTACCTAAACAGAAAACTCTTCATTTGCCATAATTTGGAGAAAAATCAATATTTCTTGTCAAAAATAGCACAGATACATCCTCTAATCATAAGAAACATGTGTACCAAGTTTCATAATCATCCAATGACAGCTGACAACTGGAGCAAAATTACCATGTAGATGTATATGTATAGATGTAGAGGCCTGTATGTACAATTTACCTAAACAGAAAACTCTTCATTTGCCATAATTTTGAGAAAAATTAATATTTCTTCTCAAAAATAGCACAGGTATATCCTCTTATCATAAGAAACATGTGTACCAAGTTTCATAATCATCCAATGACAGCTGACAACTGGAGCAAACTTACCATGGACATGTATATGTACAATTTACCTAAACAGAAAACTCTTCATTTACCATAATTTGGAGAAAAATTGATATTTTTTGTCAAAAATAGGACAGGTACATCCTCTAATCATAAGAAACATGTGTACCAAGTTTCATAATCATCCAATGACAGCTGACAACTGTAGCAAAGTTACCATGTAGATGTATATGTATACATGTAGAGGCCTACATGTACAATTTACCTAAACAGAAAACTCTTCATTTGCCATAATTTTGAGAAAAATTAATATTTCTTCTCAAAAATAGCACAGGTGCATCCTCTTATCATAAGAAACATGTATACGAAGTTTCATAATCATCCAATGACAGCTGACAACTGCAAGAAACTTTCCAAGTACAGATGTACATGTGCACTTCAGCTAAACTCATTCATAGGGATTTTAACATTAGAGTACCCCAGGGGTAGTACCCCCAGGTGGCATACCCACCCCCCATATTTTTTATATTTTTTTTATATTTTTTCTAATTTTTCTAGATTTTTTTTTAACTTGCTAAACCAAAAACCCATTCATTTCCAGGCAGGGGACACCGACACCGACGACCTCTTTCCCCCTCTCACAATATCTCCCCTTTACTTCGTAAGGCGAGATAAAAATACACTGGGTATTCACAGGTTTAACTGAAAACACACTGGGTATTCACAGGTTTAACTGAAAACACAGTGGGTATGCACAGGTTTAACTGAAAATACACTGGGTATTCACAGGTTTAACTGAAATCACACTGGGTATTCACAGGTTTAACTGAAAACACACTGGGTATTCACAGGTTTAACTGAAAACACTGGGTATTCACAGGTTTAACTGAAAACACACTGGGTATTCACTGGTTTAACTGAAAACACTGGGTATTCACAGGTTTAACTGAAAACACACTGGGTATTCACAGGTTTAACCGAAAACACTGGACATTCACAGGTTTAACTGAATACACAGTGGGTATTCACAGGTTTAACTGAAAACACACTGGGTATTCACAGGTTTAACTGAAAACACACTGGGTATTCACAGGTTTAACTGAAATCACACTGGGTATTCACAGGTTTAACTGAAAACACACTGGGTATTCACAGGTTTCACTGTATACACAATCTTCAGAAAATATATATATTAATTATTCACTTCACAGGTCAATCCAGGAACATTACTCATACATACTACATGTAGATTATCTAAATGAAATTGATTGATACATGTAAAAGATCAATGTATATATGATTAAGAAGTCTAGTCAAGTGTTAATACCCAGTAGTCCATATATGCAATTCTTTTTCTCAACTCAAAACAAGCTACATGTATATTGCAGATTACATATTTCTATTCCAAACACATACTAGTTGTGGCAATTAATTTCCACATCAACCTTATATTGATGTTAAATATGTATTGTTAATTAAAAGTGAGTGTATTAAACAAGAGCCCAAGGGGCTTCAATATACGCCCGTATATCTGGAATTACATTGGTTCAAATTTCAAGGTTGTTTAATAGCCTTGATTCCAATTGATCTAGCAATCCAGAGAAAGGTCTACAATTTTTTGCTTATGAGAATGCAACATATATCACATCTTATATTGAATGATAAACTAAAATGAGCTGAACTCTTGGTAACTGGTTGACCTTGAAGCAAGAGCTGAGAGCTCACATATCCCACACTGAAATCGACAATAGTCAAACACAAGAAAATAGCAGTTTCCCTGCAAATGGATTCCTTTCAGACGAGATAATTTTTCGTGAATGAAGAAGAAAGTGATGAAGTAAACCTTTGTTCTTGAGTTAATAAACAGGTGTGAAGTTCATAAAGGACTCCTTTCCCCGTTAAATTAGTAAATGTATGGTTTTTATTTCACAACAGTTTAACTAAATGAAGCGTTTCAAACATGGGAGACAACTCAACAGGACAATATCATATAAATGGAGGGGAAAGACTTTTGAATATTCCAACGATATTCCAACACATTTAGTCAGCTAAGCTTGATTCAGTTTTGGGGACTGCGACCTAGACCTTTGACAAATTGATCTCATATGTATGGCTCCACTTTGCCATGCGAGTAAGGTATACTCAAAGTTTGGTACCAATCCATACCTTGAAACTAGAGCTATCGCATGGACAATAAATGTTAACGGATGAATGGACAGAACTCAACATCGCATTACATGACCTCGTCTTCGACAGGCATATGAAAATGTGACTTTTAATGATTTCTTGATTTTGGGGTCACAGTGACCTTGACCTTTGACCTCGACCTCAATTTTGGTACACAACACATCGTCTTCCCTCAATCTATCAATGCACACAAAAATCATGATTTTTAATGATTTCCTGATTTTGGGGTCACAGTGACCTTGACCTTGGGCTAAATTTTGGTACATGGCAAACCGTCTCCCCTCAATTTCTCAATGGACACAAAAAATCATGATTTTTAACAATTTCACGATTTTTGGGTCATAGTGACCTTGACCTTTGACCTTGACCTACATTTTGGTATGGGACTCATTGTGTCTCCTTAATGTATCTACGGACACAAAAAATGTTATTTTTAATAATTTCCTAATTTTGGGGTCAGTGACCTTTGACCTTGACCTAATTTTTGGTATGCATCACTTCATTTCCGCCTATTGAATCCACTCACAAAAAATTAGAATTTTTTAACGATTTCCTGATTTTTTGATCACACTGACCTTTGACCTCTGACCTTGACCTACATTTAATATGCAACACATCGTTCCCCCCTAGGGCATCCACTCACCAAAAATTAGAACTGTAGATAGAAAACTAACAACGATCAATGATTTCCTGATTTTTGACAACAGTGACCTTTGACCTCTGACCTCGACCTTAATTTTGGTACGCAACACATCGTCTCCACCTGGCGTATCCACTCACCAAAAATTGCAACTGTGGATAGAAAACGTTCACAGATATAGACCGGACACGAACACTTCAGTGATTTCCTGTTTTTTATGCCAGTGACCTTTGACCTGTGACCTTGACCTTCATTTTGGTACGCGACACATCGTCTCCCCATAGGGTATCCACTCACCAAAAATTGGAGCTGTGAATAGGAAACTGTCCCAGATATAGACCGGACACGAGAACCGGACAGACGGACAGACGGACAGACGGACGGAAACCGCCATCCCATAATACGACCGCCTTTTGGGCGGGCGTATAAAAAAGTTACACGTGACTGGTAAACTGTTAGAATTTTATGATCTCTATTTTGATGATGATGGAATGTTGAGCTGAATGGTTGATATTCTGTGGACAAACATGTTACTATATTTATGAGCAGATATATGTACCTGTATCTCTTGAATTATCATTTAAGTTTTATCTTCTTCATGTTGACCAATTATGATGCATTATATTACATGTACATGTATCTCAATTTTCATATCTTATAAGCATAGCATTAGGATTTTTTGTGCATGCCCTACCAGTATGAAATCATTCAATTCAAATTTATATATATACATGATTAGAACATGTTGGATGATATAGAAATTATTATGATGAATGTCTTTGAAATAAGGAGTGTGTGAGTGAATACGATTTAACGTTGCTTTCAACTATGTTAACTTTCAGTCATATCGCGATGTTGGTTCTATTCTTGAATAAGGAAGGAATGAGTTGTATATACATGTAAGCATGCTATTATTAAGCCCTGAGCTCTTTTGCTGCAATCACTTTAATAATATAAAACTATATGAATATAGTATATATTTCCTGGATCATGTCAACACAAATTTAGTTCTGTGAACCGGAGTGAGTTAATTTCCCACATCTGTTCACCAGCTGCAATGTTTAAAGGACTTAGGTTCTACCAAATACCCCTGCACACTTCGCAAGGAAGCATACAGAAAAGCTGTGTAAATTACAAGTTCATATTCTTTCATATGAAAAATGACATCAAATTGAATATTTTAACACAATAAAATAAACGTGGTAAAAATCGTATTGAAGCCGTAACCTTTGACCCGTGACATCAGAGTCTGATTACGATCATGTCGTATAATATTGACTAGTCGATTGTGTCGGACGTCCTACTGTGATGTATGTTGCACAACAATTGGGTATGATATCATCAGGACGTCAACAATTGCATTACATTTCAGGATTGTGACGTTGTTAGCATTACAATGGAATTGTCACCTAGAACATTCACTCTGTTTGCTTACTATGAACTGTCGTAACCAGACTCCGACGTCATGGGTCAGCAGGGCACAGCCGCCTTGGCCATTTCCAAACAAGTGTGAGGGTTTCACGTTTGTTGTTTTAAACCTTTGACCATTCCCAAAAACAGTAAACCCCTATTAATTGTCAAACTCTTACAACAATTTAGCATAAAAAAGTAATGTGGAGACCATTTGGTAGAACCTTTGACAATTTATTTGGTAGAACTGAAATGCATGGTATTATGACCAAGCATACTCTTAACGGAGTACAGTCAATTGCCCTTCTGGACATTTGCCCTTCGGACATTTGCCCTTCGGATATTTGCCCTTCTGACCATTTGCCCTTCATGTCAATTTGCCCTTCCACCCATTTGCCCACACTACACATGGTATATGGGAAACTGATTTAGTAAACTTCTGACGAGTATGTTCAAGTTCTTAATGTTTATTTCACAAAGAAAAGATATCAAACTTTAAAAGAAAAAAAAGAAATTAAAGCACAAAAAACACATACATCTGGTAGCATCTGACGATTATATTCAAGTTCGGTTTCGGGGCTTCAAACAGAGAAAATCCAGTGATGTGTTAATCAGGATTATCTGTGAGTGACCCAAGCCTCAAGGAGTGATGGGTGATCAGTGAGGGGATAATCTGGATTATCTCTGACTATTCATATTCTTCTTCTGCTTAGTGGTCTTTCTTACTCAGCTCTTTCATCTGATACTTCAAAGACCAATTAAAATTTTTTAATGAAAGAAAAAAAATGTTTATTGTTTATAATTTTTTCGTTTATATGCATTTTATATTTCATTTTTACTTTCAGAAAAAATGAGCATGTTTCTGTGGATAAAATAAACATTAAGTCCGAACTTGAATATAATCGTCAGATGCTACCAGATGTATGTTTTTTGGTGCTTTAATCTCTTTTTTTCTTTTAAAGTTTGATATATTTTCTTTGTGAAATAAACATTAAGAAATTGAACATATTCGTCAGAAGTTTACTAAAGCAGTTTCTCATATACCATGTATAGTGTGGGCAAATGGGCGGAAGGGCAAATTGACCTGAAGGGCAAATGGTCAGAAGGGCAAATATCCGAAGGGCAAATGTCCGAAGGGCAAATGACTTGAAGGGCAAATGACCTAGATCCACTCTTAACTACCGGTATATCTGACTTGAGCAATCTGGAGTACACCACAGAGTTTGGGGGGGGAGGATAGCCCTACTACTGATCACTCCTACATTAATCACGCAAAACAAACACCAGAAGAGTAATTGTGATCATGGCATGGAAGTGGGCCTACCCATCAATCAATACCTACATTTATTATGAGAATTACATAGCGCTATGATTTAATTCTCCCAAGATTGCTGTGTAATTAAAAAATTGCCACATTGTGAGTGAGTGTGTACGATTTACAATGGAATTTGTTTTCAAATAGAAGTGGTTAAATACATGTATAGCTGCATGTATTCTATGGGAAGGCAAGCAGCAGGCATTCTGATTTGTATGACAACATGCGTGTGATGAACACATGCCTGGAACACCACAGGCATGTGATCAGCGCATCTAAAATCACACATCTGTAATTTATTGAAAAAAATTGAATTATAAATCTTGCAATAAATGCCCACCGCACGTTATCAACATGAGATTTTCCGATCATCTTCTGAACTGTATCATAAGCAGAAAGTTTGGAATGTAGAACAAACTTTTCATTCATATATAATTAGGGAAACCCATTCTGGCACCTCCTGTAATCTACCTTAGAGCAACACGTTTCATACCTCAAAATAATCACAGGATATTTTCACTAACCCCCCACCAAGCCCATAACAAGAAGTAAACTGGCCCATCTTCATAGTTAATGAACTGTACTGATAATTTGACCGCTGCCAATGTCGTCTGTGCCGCTAGAAACAATATGGTGAGGTAAATATATACTCACTGCATATAGAGAAGGACTCCAGTGGCCTTTCTTCAGAGAGCGAACCTGGGATATATGACGACCCAGGCTGCGATGAACACTGCAACATTCGTCGCATATCAGCACCCCTCGATTTATGGAAGCCCATGTTGGGTCTATTAAACAATAAAAAAATGTTTTAGTATTCAGTAGGCTGTAGTAATCCTGTACATAAATATGAGGTGTGAATTTCAATACACATTTGCAGGACTCCCAATTCCTAAAACAATTTACACATTGATACTGTAAATCCCCAATCTATAGAGAATGACAGCTCTACATAGAGAAATTCCAATACATGTATACGTCATCGGATCCATATGCAAATCAGCCTCTGTAAATCTGAAAAATCCAAATATATCTGAGAACTTCTGAACAATACCAATGAACACTTGAATGTCACTAAATACACAACTGAACTCTTTCAATACACACTCCATCTGAAAATGATCTATGTGCGATCTGTCATCAGTCATGTCAGTGGCGTAAGCTTATCAGTTAAGTTTGCCTTTATTCCATGGAATATCCTAACCCACTTTATTTTTTTAGTTCAACAAGCTGAACTCTACAGACATTTCATTTTGTGATGTTGACACTGGGATTTAGCAATTAAACCAAAAATTTCTATCTCTGCTTCAAAATATCAATGTGCATGGCCTACTGTTTTGCGCTCATATATAAAATACATATTTGTAAATGTTCCTGGTGGTATTACCTCTGTCCAGCTCCTTTTATTCCCATAAATGGCAAAACAAAAACAAAAATTATTGAGCTTGATCTTTCAAAAGCGAAATCTGTAGTCATCATTAGAATTTTCATGCATGTTGCCATTTAAATTCAGGATTACACGAATCGAAAAACGGAATAAGCTCAGTCGACCAGTTGCTTCAAGACATAAAAAATCCCGTAAATTACCTTTTCAGTATGTTCATTCTATTATCCGTGATAATCTTACTGATAGTTACAATTTTACATTCAAATGCAGATAATGTGATAGCCTTATGGTATAGTCGTTTCCGACTTTGCTGTCCACAATCCCGAAATTTACAATTGTCTTGTGTCACCATAGATATATTTTGAAGATGGTTACCGATTTCGTATTTGAAAGATCAAGCTCGATAATTTTTTGTTTTCTTTTGCCGTTTACAGAAATGAAAGGAGCTCGACAGGGGAAATAAATGGCAAAGGATGTTGACAAATTGAAATAGGTATTCTACCATACAAGTGCAAAATGGTAGCTGGGCTAGGCCATATTGAAGTTTTGAAGCAGAAATTCAATCGACCTGATCCAGGACGCCAGAAGGCCAAAATTTTGTGATAAGAATTTCCAGTTTGACAGCTAAACCCTGCAATGTCAATATCACAAAATTAAATGTCACTATGGTTCAGCTTGTTGAACTATATAATCCTTAGACAAGTCACAAAAGGATTGCCCTGATGTAGGAATGAGTTAATCGATGCATAACTTCCAGCATGAATTTCTGCTTCCTACTTTTCGTCTCCTTCCTATGGCTACATTATGGAGAATAGTTTTAATCAGTGATAACTGGGCTATTTCTAACCTGAAGTTGCTAAAATTACCATCACTGTTAGTATTTAAGCTTAGTGGTCCTTTCTTGGAATAGTAAGATAATTTGAGGTATACTTACCATATTTACACCAGTTATCTACAGTTAAAACTATGTTTCATGCTGTAGGCATAGGAAGGAGACGGAAAGTACAAAACACAACTTTACAGTGGGAGTCCTGTGCCAATGCAAAGGTCAGTTCACTGGGGCAAACCTTTTGTTTAAGAATATTGAAAGAGGGAATTAAAGCTTCACCCAAACAACATGTACACTGTAACGGGAGTAACCAACAATACACATACTGGTACTCAAGAGACACTCTCAGTGATTTCAAGTGAAATATGGAGAATATGGATGATAGAAATTCTGCAACCGATCACTCACAAATGACACCCGTTAGCTAGCATCTGCTCACATTAGTGAACATGCTGAGTATAGGCCTCGCTTTATCATTCCAATCCACAGGAATACAAACAGGTTCTCACAAACCAACTCTACAAGAATCCACAGCGATTGAGTTTTTGTACTCGCCCTGGTCACGATGGTATGATCTTTTGTCGTATAAGTTTGTCGAGCTGGTGCCCTGGCTCAAACAAAATATGTCATCGCATTGATGACCTGGGCCGGCCTGAACAAATGGATACAAATTATACCAAACACCTAAGATTCATTTGTCACTCATCCAGAAGTATGTTTTTAGAATCTGAAAATGACCCCTAACATATAAAGCAGTCATATATCCGACATTGAAACTAGAAGTATGCTGCTGTCGGACTGTTTTGTTTGGACCTTTGCCATTGGACTTCATGATTCATCTTTGTTTTGTCTGCAGTGCAGACTCAGCTGCGCCTGCGGTTTGCAAAATTTACACTCCGTAATTTACCATGCTACTTACCCAATGCGCTGCAGTCGGCACATATTTCGGCTGGCGACCTGATGACAGACTTTACCCTGGACATGAAAAATCGACTAGATTGATATGCTCGCTCGGAAATGTCAAAATAAAGACAAAATGAGGGCTACTGACTTTTCATTTCCCGTACAACAGAGATGAAAGTTCCACCCTTACAGAGCTAGCTTTCAGACACTTCACTTCCGCATATTTATGATAGTATTAATATTCAGTCATTCGATAGTTTATTTAATTAGAAAATCCTGCTATAGATTTTTAAAGTCAAATTTATAAGTATCACGTGGGGAAATTTGAAGACTTCGTATATTTACGATAAATATTTTTGCAAAACGTTGGCCAGTTTCACATGACTGGCTTTTTCCGTAAAGCGGAGTGATAAATCTGTCGTGAAATACGTTTTGCAACAACTGAAAGTGTATGAGTCAGTCGGTGTCAAAATTATCAACATCCAGAAGTTAGATGTTCTGAAAGTTATGGATTTATCCTGAATAACGCGTGTTAAATAGGATATATGCCATCATGTCTGCCAAGTTGCTCCAGCAAGAATTCCCATTACACTGGCTTGTATGGCATAACAGTCACGAGGAACTGGACACGGAACTTTCTAAAGATGTGGTAGGCTAAAAATTATGTCAAACAACAACAACAAGGATGACGTTTGACAGTCGAACTGACCGTCAACGTCATCTGGTAGCACAACGCAACTGTCATAATCATCTATATTCTTTAAATAGCTGTGGTGATGATAACAATATTCTTATTTTGATTAGAAAACTCAGCAGACTGCAAGCCTTGCTTTTCGTCGAAATTTACGGGAAAAATATCCGTGCCGAATTCAAAGCTACAACCCTCACAAATGGCCACAGCATTCAGCAATTGCCGAGGTAAATGCTGTGGCATAATCAATTCTTACTTACTTTATTTCCATACATGAATACATATAGAAACATAAAAAATATATATATACATATGTCAATGGTTGTTAAAAACAATGCCATGTACAAACAAGATTATCACAATCTCCAGGCAAACATGCACATACGTACTTCATACAGCTCTAACAATACAGAATAGTTAGTTGGGATAGGCTTAGCCTGTATCCAAGATATGGGGTCGGCTAAAGTGACAAACAAATGAATGCTGCCCTAAAGCCCACTATATTGGGCCACCACTACCTCGAACATAAATTCGGGTCCAACTCTGCACATCCATCTGGACACATTGCCAAGAAGAGTGATGTGCGGAGTCGCACCCCAATCGACGAGGGTGCAATAGTTTAATATTCATGCTCAAGTCTGTGTGGCAGGGGTGCCGGCTAGCTGCGATGTTCTCTGTTGTAACATTTCGGAAATAAACTGTGCAATTTTGGGGGACAGATGGTTAGGTGGCAATCTAATTAAAATTAAATCCTAACTGCTTCCCTATTTGGATATGTCGCTTGCAGGATCTAACCGGCTTGCAGTAACGCGCGTGTTGATCAATCCCGAGAGGTTTTCATAGTGCTTTGAAGGGAACGTAATGACAAGTGCTTTCTGGTTGGCTCAGCCGAAGCACACGCCAAGCTGTGGGGGGAATCTTCTAATGCGGGGTAGAATGATAGAATCGTCCTTGGCGTAACATTGAGTTAACGCAGAGTCCATGAACCTATCCCCCCTGCCCGACTCAAGTAAAGTAGTTAAAATGCGGTCGTGATGTCATAAGACTATTAAATATTCATGAGCTGGGCGCTCCGAACACAAAATTCAATTGAAATCAGTAAGATCCTACATAGCGACATATACGATTGGGGAGCATTGATAGGATATTAATTTATTAAGATTGGGTTAGGTGGGTTGATCAAAAAATAGAATTTTTCTTGATCTGTTAGATGTCTGAAGAAATGACAAGTGTTGTCGATTAACTTATATAATATATCTCGCAGTTTTTTACCGCTAGGACACTGACAAAGGAAGTGGTATTCATCTTCCACAGTTTTATTTAATATACCATCACAACGTTTGCACCATCTTTTGTCCCGATCTATGTTTCTGTACCTCCCCGTTTCTATTTCAAGTCTGTGGGCGCATATTCTGAGTTTTGTTAAAGATTGTCTAAAATTCTGGTTTTTAGCTCGCCGTATACGAAGTAGGCGAGGTATTGGGAGAGAGAGGGGGAAAGTGTTGGTGTCGGTGTTGGTGTCCGGTTAGACTTTTATGTTTAGGCTGGACTTAGAAAGTTTTCTGGGTTGATCTTTGTTGTTTAGGCTGGACTTCTTATTAGGCATGAGATGCAGTGTACATTGTATATACAGTCATACATACCAAATCACATACAGTATATTCCTTTATAGTATTTACTAATAGTTTTTGACATTATTTTATTTCAGAAGTACAATATCAAAATAACTGGCGGGGGAATCCCGCAGTACCGAACCCCTGTTAGTTTTTAATTTCGTGTCGCCTTAAATGAAGGACGCCATTTCCTAAAATTTTGTTATCAAATTCTCGTTGACCCTGAAGCTTTTGTACAACCATATCTGTGTCCACACATTTAACTTACTATATTAATTAAAAGTGAGCTCAGTCTTTACCCTGCACATTGTTATGGAGCATTACAGTATGATTGGACACAGTTGTCATTGCATTCTTTTATTTGCATACAAATGTGAACGTTTACCACAGTGCAAGTGTCCCATTGCATGCTGGAAATGATAGATTTAGTCCTACTATTGCACTGTTATTAGCTTTGTTTGTTCACATATCATCACACAAAGTTACACCAAGAACGTGCTCAAAATTGCACACCTATTGTTTCTAACTACATGTATACATGAACATGTATTCATCAGATCTATGCAATGGGATGTGTAGGCTTACTTTTGGAAAAAATGTAATCTTTATTGGTAGTTATATAATATAGTTCCTCCTTCAATCCAACCTCAATATCACTAAATATAGAAATCCTATTTCTTAATAAATTTATTATTTTAAGTGATGTGCATTGCCAATGATGTGCAACCTCAAATGATGTGCCATCCTTAAGGGCTCGATCTTTTTGCGACGCTGCATATATCTCTTATATGTGATACTAACCTATTAGGTAGGAGATGCAGTGTACATTGTAGGTTTATACTTGGTGTAAGAACGCATAATACAGAGCCTACAATAGCCTGTCTGAGCTCAACAATGCGCCTAGACGTGACCCGGCCTTTTCAGCTGCACAAAAGCCTCAACAATGCGTTCTTACACCAAGTATCGACCTGTTACATATACACAAACACGTCAAATCAACTATAATATATTCCTTTATAGTAATTACTAATAGTTTAATGACATTATTTCATTTCAGAAGTACAATATTAAATATTAACCCCTGGTGGTTTGGAATTTTGTGTCGCCTTTAATGAAGAACATCATTTCCTTCAATTTTGGTATCGAATCCCATTCCTCATCATGATTTAACCTCAAGCTTTTGCACGAACCATATTTGTCCAGGCATTTCACACCCACATCTCAGATCAAATTTCAATTGTACATGTATTCATAATGACATGTATAAGCTTACTTTTGGAAAAAAAGGTAATCTTTATTTCAAGTTTTATAATATAGTTCATGTTTCAATCCAACTTCATCATCACTGACAAAGAAGTCAAGTTTTTATTGCAATATGTATTGTCATTGCCAGTGATGTGCAACCTGAAGGGCTCGATCTTTATGTGAAGCTGCATGTTATTGAATACCCAAAAGGCGAGCTGCCGGGTTACACATAACCCTTGTTTATATATTGTAGATAGCCAGCAATCGAATAGGATTGTTTAATATATTTATAATGAAGAAGCTTCTCTGATTCTTCTAGTTTGTTAATGTAGTATTCGATATATTTATCTTTTAGTTTATCTTTTACTTTTTTTGATACGTTTTTGGATTTGGAATGGTGAGTTAGGTGTTCGTCATTGTTGATATTGTGTTTTTCTTTTATTAGAGAGACATAGCTATGCCATCCAATTCCATCAGTTTTTAGTGATTTACTGCACGTGATTGCATCTTGAAGAATAGTTCGATCCAAACTATTTTCAAGATGTATCGTATAGTTAAGTATGTTTGTGTGGATATCTGTTATAAGTGGGAATCGCCCAAGTTCTCGTTTACATGCGATGTTCACAGTATTTTTACTTACTTGAAGATTTAATTTACAAAATTTAGTATGAACTTTTTCAAAAGGTTCGGAGTCTGTGATTGTATAGAACTTGTTCAGATCATTCTTTTGCAGTTTATTTATTAGTTCTGTACCCCAGATTTCAGAGTTATACAAAAGAATTGGTTTAATTAGTGCGTCAAATAGTTTGTTGTATAAATCGGGTGGCGGGTTGAGACCGGAGAATGTCCTATGTAGTTTACATGTATATAGGGCTTTTAATGCCTTTTTCTCCAGATCGGTTTTGGCCTGTGAAAAGTTTCCATTTGCATTGAGGGTACACCCTAAGTATGTATAGTTTTCTTCAGCAATTCACTTCAGCAATTTTTAACATGGTGCTAAATGTTATTTTGATACCATGTGATTTTTGCTGACGAGAGTTTTCTGCATTGTGAGGGCTGAAGCTATCCTTTCTGTACAGATTGCTAAAATTTTACTGTAATCTGTTGCATTCCGTGGGGTGTCAGGACATTTCAGCATGCGACATTTCGGCTGGCGACATTTCAGTAGGTGACATTTTGGCACCCTTTTATCAGGTCAAATTAAGCTGAAAGTAAAGATTTTCACATTCCTAGTTTAACACATGTTTAACATATAAACATACCATTCTAAGGGTTACCAAGTTGTACATTCTCGTAGTTGCCCACGATTATCCGCGACATTTCGGCAACTTTTTTCACATCTTAATGTTGATTGATGAGGTTTTTACTAGTAATAAAATATTAATTTACAACATATCTGAAATCACATTATAATGTACATGTACCTCCATACTCGTGGTTTTGCTTTATGACAACATATCTTTCTAAACCAACTGCATATGTGGAAAAAGTTGCCAAAATGTCACAAATATATTCATGACCAAAGAATCTACAACTTCGTAACCCTTGAAATGGTCTGTTTATATGTTAAAAATATGTCAAAAGAACATGTGAAAATCTTTATTTTTACTATAATGTGGCCTGTAAACGAAAAGGTGCCGAAATGTTGCGTGCCGAAATGTTGTAATCTTCTCTTTGTGCTGAATTGTCGCATGCCGAAATGTCACGTGCCGAAGTGTTGTCGATTCATCCCGTGATGGTAGAATACATGTAGCAAGCCTTAGATTCCCATGGCTAACAAGCCCTGGACTGGGAAATATCGGTGAAATTTTGGCATTGGCGAAATGTTCAGGCATATGATTGGCAGTCCAAAATACTTATGATGCCTGCAATCCCAGGGACCATCAAAACTCGCTGCTATATCAAAAGTTGAAGTTGGCGCATCCGAAAACTACAGCTTTTGAAAATAGGTACAGCAAAGATGTGACCAATCCCTTCCACCTACCTCACTGAGTTAAATAGTTTATTCCTTCAGTTCACTGGTTGTACCATTAAGGTTCATGAATTTAATAGTTCCCCCCAACCAAAGACCATGATCTACTTGGCAAAAATGCTAGGCGGGTGGATTTTAATTTTTTTTTTTTTTTTTTTTTGAAACAAGGTATCACTTTGAAGTGTGTTTCGAAACAAGCTGTTTGATTTATCGACCATTAATATAATTTGCAAAATATGCAAATTTGTGATTGTTCTCCTAGATTCATTTCGAAGCATGAATTCCAAGCAGAACCTAAGGCCATTGTCACTTGATTGGTTGTTTAGCATGACCTTGATTTTTTAAATACACATGCTATAATTATTTAGTATTAATTATTAAATTGCTGACCACATTAATGAATATGAAGAAAATTACTCATAAAAATGTAAATCTCTCATCTATTTTAATTATTTGCCCTCAAAATATAGATGAGGGCTGGTCATGTTAAACAACCAATCAAGTGACAATGGCCTAATTAGTTCCCAAAAATGATACCTTGCCACATAGGCCTAGACCATGTTCATTTTTCATGTTGTATTTTTGTGACTCACCTTCCAGGAAGCTGAGTTTTCTGTTGTTAAAGTCTTGGTATACATAACCTCAGGGTCACTCATGCCTGCCCCCTCCGTACATCTAAGATCCCCCCAACCAAAGACCCACTACGTCACCTGTCATAATATATACTACCCTCCTATGTACATGTATGCCACAGAGATAATAAACCTTGGCCAATGGTTCAATTAAACACTTGAAAAGATCACGTTAATATTGTTATTATTTACTATTACTTGATAGGCCCTTGAATGGGTATGACTACATTTACTAACCATGTTCTCGTTCTTGCTCAGAAATGAGGTTTATCCATTTTTCTCTTTCTCTTGAATTGAAACTGAATAACTACAGGATTGTGTATACAAGTCCTTAATTTGTGTGTGTTTATCTTTCAGCATGATAAAGAGGCCTTGGACCCCAGAGGGAGGACACCACTCCATCTAGCTGTGACTCTGGGAAACTATGAAAGTGTGAAAGTTCTTTTACGACATGCGTCCAATACTAACAGTGAAAATAGCAATTACTGGGCAGGTAATGAAGTAGTGCACTTGATCACAGATCCTGATGGATTCATTCTGTCTTATCAATGCCACTTTCTGTCTGATGCCACTTCCTGTCTGATTAGGGTATAAAATAGACAAACAAATTCTAGTTGCCCATCGGCAAGTAAGGGCAACCAACACATCCAATTTGGACAGGATTTGGTTGCCCAAAGGAAATTTAGGTTGCCCCGGGCAAAGGGCTATTTCGCACCCTGTTGATGCCACATTCTGTCTGATGACATATTCTGTCTGATACCACATTCATGCTTGCTTCCATTCTGTTCAGAATACGATAACCCATATTTGATGTCATTCACGGGAGTTCACTGATTGGTTCCATGTAGCCATATATTGGGAACCTGCTCATTCATTTCTTCATTTAGGTAACCTTTTGAGTGTAAAACATCTATCAATCTTTTTGAGTATATTGTATATCATCACCAGTGAAATTAGACATTGTTTATCATTTGAATGTTCCTGTCTTCGGGCACATGAATGTATTAGATCATCATCCCCTCCTGAATGCCTAACTGGAGATGATATGATTAGCATGAGATACGAGTGAGCTGTTTATATTACTTTTCAGTGTTGCAAGAAGCAGTATGCACCGGGGATCCAGAGCTGGTACAGTTGACACTGAAATACAGAGATTTTCAGAGATACAACAAACGAAGTGTTGGAGTCCCTGAGCTCCTACAGAAATTGAAAGAAGTATGGACGATAAATAGGAACTTCTCAAGGATACTTAAGGATAATGGAGTCCTCCTGCAGTCAATTTTGCACACCCTCTGGAATTTGTTTTTATACAGATTTTGTCCATTGCCATTCTGTCCTGTACCCGTGTTGAAAGCATATTTCTCTGAGATTCCAAATATTTTAGAAATGTTTCCTCGTTTAGTACAATAAAACAAGTAGGACAGATTACAATTCAGTAGGATGAGCCCAAGTTTGATCACGAAGGTCATGCATTTAGGCCTGAGTGATCAAACGTGAATATCTGATCCTATCGCATCACAGTCTATCCTACTTGTTTTACCACAGTACATTTTTTGGAATCCTAGAGAAAGAAGGGGTACAGGTACAAGGTAGAGAAAGGGTACAGGACGAAATAGAACAGATCTGACAAATAGTTATCCAATTTCTATTAAAAAATATCAAGTGTTCAATCCTTAGTTATGTATGCTGCCAAAGACATCTAGGCATGGTTATTGAAAAACTATGGTGTGATTTACCTGTTGTCAATTCCAGGAATTTGTTGATGTGGAATAGAGGTAAATCAAAAATTAATAAATTAATTTCAGATTTCTCTAAAGTTTAATCTACTTTATTTACTTTTAACATATGTACATACTTATAAAGTTTGTGTATATTTTTTAGTCTCCAGACTTCTATGTGGAAATGAAATGGGAATTTACAAGCTGGGGTAAGTGTCTTTTTTTTTCACTGAAATTTTCTCTTGATACACAATTATTGTGCTCTCTAAGTTAATACACAATTATTGTGCTCTCTAAGTTGCATCATTACATGTACATGACATGGCAGTGTGACTAACGTCACAGGACCTACGAAGTACAGTAGGCATTAGGACTCGAACGCGAACTGAACTCTTGGAAATCCCCACCCCCAGTTGAAATCCTGCCTATGTTAAGATGGGCACCGCCCAAGTCAGAATCGCCAGTGATTTTCATCAAAAATCACCAGAAATTTTCATCAAAAGTAGGTCAGCTCAGAATTTGTTGGTAACAGTCTCCTAATGCGCCTTCATTCCAAAATAAATAACGATCGCCGATTTAATTTTACATTTTTTTAATTAAAGGAAACAGATTGAATAATATAGGTTCAGTAGATTTCAAGCTTTACGTGTGAAAATACATTTACATCTCTTTAATGGTTTTCCGTGCCCTTGTTCAGGATCAAAACAACTTTTTGAATCACATTATTTTCCCAACAATACAACAAATTTTTATATATAGTACTATAGTAGAAAGGTAGCATTTATGTAGTTTACGGTAATTCAACTCAAGACCAACACCTTCTATGCACAAGATAATAATGATTCTATGTCATTCTCCTGAGCATAACCGGTACAAAGACGAATAAATAGCGTCTCTACATCACGTTGTTATCTAGATATATGAGACAACACATTTTGGGCATCGGCAATCTGATGAATGTACTATTCCGGTTTTCTTGTTTCACATTATATTCTATGGCGGTTGATCGGTGATTTTCTTCATTGATAAACGTTAAACCACCTAGCTTTAACTAATTCTGCTAGGCTGTCTTCATTCAGACTGTACAGCCTACACAGTCCACAGAAAATACACCGCACATTCTTGTACTCCCAGCCTTATCACATTTTTAGCGGGCTGTTTAATGTCTAAGCTAGGAAATGTTCCAGGGTAGTTGACAGGCATGCAATAATATACTATAGTATCTGCTATACAGGACACCGACCACTGTAATTTGATGTGACAAGCAGCACGAATAGAAACCAGCCTTATCTCAGTGGGCTTGGATATAAATCACTGTTAAAAACCACAAGGCTCGGATAGAGCCTCTCTCTGTGTTTGTTCCAAGGACAAGCCTTAATGACTTTTAAATCCACTGATAAGGAGGTCCCTGGGCTTCATGGTCATGATACTGTTAAAGGCCACATGGATGGTATGTATCTATAACAATATACTGAAGTGTTAATCATAAATCTAATTTTAATCAGAATTATTTCAGATCAGAACTTGCTGGTAACAATGCCCTAATGCACGTTCATGCCAAAAATCAAGGTTCTAATGTCAACGGCTCTCCTTATTTTGCCGACGAAAGGATTCGGATGGACTGACTGACTGACTGACTCACTCATTACCGGACAATTTGCGATCTGTAGCCTACTTCGTAGGAATAATTCCTCTAATCATTTAACCGCCCTGTTAGCATACTGAAGTTTCGAGACGGGGAAAACGGTGGAACTCTCCATATTTGAAGTGACAAATAGCTGTATCACGTAACTTATGGTAGGAACAGACTGCTTAGGCAGGCCTTGTTATTCGTCAAAATTGACAGGAATCCAAATAGATTCTCGCAACCGAGCTCTATGGGAATCCACAGGAATCCAATGCTATCATTTCTATACAGATTGCTAATATTTTATGAGAATTTGTTGGATTCCCGCAAATTAATTTGCGGGAGTGCTGATGGGAATCGGGATTCCCGTGTCTAAACAAGCCCTGCTAAGAGGTGATGGATAAACTTTCCCATTGTTCATAATGATGAAACTATATTGCTAAATGAAGTTATAAACTAAGAGAAATGCAGACTGATCCAAATCCAGTACATATTTACCACAGAATTAACATAAATTATACAGGATCAAACGTTTTATTTATTTCTGACTGGCATTCTGGCTCTAACAAAACCTCTTGCAGTAGAGTTGTAATATCTTCAGCACTGCACTGTAACCCAAAACGAGCATATTCAATCCCCTCCAATGTTGTGGATAAAATTCAATCAGTTGTTCTAATTACTTTGATCACCCACTGAAATTATAAAGAAAAAGCTAAGAAATAATATATTGTTTGTATGATTTTGGACCATTTTGTCAGCTTCCTGTCTTACATTTGATTACCCCCTAAATTTTCTGATAGGAATTTTCGTTTTCTATGATTTAATTTTGAGGGAAATTACTGTACATCTAATATCCATCTTCAGTATTAATGGCATTGAATGCTCTAAGCTATTCCTATATGTTACTTAAGAAATAATTGCTTGTTTACTGCAGTAAAACAAGTAAGATAGATCGCCATGCGATAGGATAAGTACAAGTTTGGTCACGAAGGCAACAGGCCGGAGTGATCAAACATGAAGACAAGTGATCCTACGAAGACAAACAAGCAATTATTTCTATTCTACTATACTACAAATGTCAGAATTGTGGAGATTTTTCGTACAAAGGAATATAATTTATCATGTAATTACACGTTAGCACCCCTATACTTGACAAACCATGGATTCGCCCATGAAGTAATCAAAGCAAACAACACCTGCAATTCGCATGCCTGAAATCGACACACAAGGGACGAGTCCACAGTATGGCATCTGGTGGTATGCTAAAATGCTTGTAATGTTCAAAACGACGAAAAACAATGTTGACAATTACCAAAAAATTTCAAGAACATTCCAGCTATAGCGTGAATCTTTGATTTTTAACTACATTACTGTGGACCCGGTACTTCATATACAATGGTCATATCGCAGTACACCAATTTACTCTATCCCGCCTCTGGTAGAGTGTAACTGGGCACGTGAAGAAAATCATGACGTCAAACTGTCCACACCGAACCGCTATGTGACGTCTATTGGAATTAGATGCCACCTGGGCTTCCTTCATTTTATGTAATAATGTTATTTGATAAAACAAATATACAACACACTAATCTACCATCTCCATCACTGTGACTGAGTTACCTGACAAATGTACAACACACTAATCTATCACCTCCATCACTGTAGCTGAGTTACCTGATAAAAATACAACACACTAGTCTATCGCCTCCATCACAGTGTCTAAAGAATTTGTATTTTGTTTGAAGTAACCATTTTTTATTGCACTAATTACATACTACTCTTATATCCCATACAGTGCCTCTTGTGTCTCGAATGTGCCCGAGTGATACCTACAGAGTCTGGAAAAGTGGTAAGAGTTGGACTCTGATGGAGGGAGGAGTTAAGCGATGATATACATGTAGCTTTTTACTTAGTCTTATTCTTATTCTTTGTCAATTTCATTCCTCACATTTTCATATTCATTGTACTACAATATCTTCTTGATCCAATAATTCATAAGCAACATCGATCACTCTGAATAAGGTAAAATGTTGGCAGTCAAACATTTCCTACTGTTGATGTTGTCAGCATGTGATTAATTACGGTAATCGGAGTGACTTCGATTATACAGTGATATCGTTGAAACGCACTGAAATGACTGTTGTTTTTATTCAATTAGCATGTATTTAGTTGCAGCATAGCCAGCAAATACATAATATCAGAGCAGACAGTGACAAATAAGTTGTATGGTATGACTCCTGATTATCATATACTTGTGTACAGAGTTGCTACCGTTTTGTCTTTTTAGGTTCACGTGTGAGGATAGATACCACTCTCCTGGGTTTTGACAACATGAACTGGCAGCGTGGCAAGAGGACCTATATATTTAATGGAAACGGTACGTTCACATGAGATATTATTGACTATGTTCATCAACAAATAGTTAATAGTAGAATGTCAAGTGTGCTTATCCTTCCATTTAACACAACAGCCAGTGTGCTCAGAGAACTGACAACAAAATACACTGTAACTTGAAAATAATGTGGCAAAAAGGATGGTTCACTATTCACTGAATATTATTCACCGGAATGTCTAATTCCATAATATGTAGTGAGAAGTTTATCCCCCAGAGAAACTGATTATTCAGCTGAGAGATATTTACATATTTCTGAGCAATTTCAGTATGTGGATCCATTGATAGGGGAGAGTGTAATACCGTTACAGGTCTATAATAGTTTAAGATGAAATAACTGCACTGTGGTGTCATAATGATTAGAGCGTCAGCCTCGTGAGCAGTAGGTACTGGGTTCAATCCCAGGCTGGGTCATACCAAAGACTTGAAAAATTCCTCGCTTATGCTCAGCATTTCGAGGATAGAACAAGGACTGATTCACTCGGTGTCTATATTTGTCAGGTAACTTAGACACTGTGATGGAGGCGATAGACTAGTGTGTTGTATTTTTATCAGGTAACTCAGCTACAGTGATGAGGTGATAGACTAGTGTGTTGTACATTTGTCAGGTAACTCAGCCACAGTGATGGAGATGGTAGATTAGTGTGCTGTATATTTGTCAGGTAACTCGGCCACAGTGTGCTGTATATTTGTCAGGTAACTCGGCCACTGTGATGAAGGTGATAGATTTGTATGTTGTATATTTGTCAGGTAACTCAGCCACAGTGATGGAGATGGTAGATTAGTGTGTTGTATATATGTCAAGTAACTCAGCCACAGTGATGGAGGTGATAGATTAGTGGGTTGTATATTTGTCAGGTAACTCAGCCACAGTGATGGAGGTGATAGATTAGCGTGTTGTATATATGTCAGGTAACTCAGCCACAGTGATGGAGATGGTACATGTAGATTAGTGGGTTGTATATTTGTCAGGTAACTCAGTCACAGTGATGGAGGTGATAGATTAGCATGTTGTATATATGTCAGGTAACTCAGCCACAGTGATGGAGATGGTAGATTAGTGGGTTGTATATTTGTCAGGTAACTCAGTCACTGTGATGGAGGTGATAGATTATATTTGTCAGGTAACTCAGCCACAGTGATGGAGGTGATAGATTAGTGTGTTGTATATATGTCAGGTAACTCGGCCACAGTGATGGAGATGATAGATTGGTGTGTTGTATATTTGTCAGGTAAATCAGTCACTGTGATGGAGGTGATAGATTATATTTGTCAGGTAACTCAGCCACAGTGATGGAGGTGATAGATTAGTGGGTTGTATATTTGTCAGGTAACTCAGCCACAGTGATGGGGGTGATAGATTAGTGGGTTGTATATTTGTCAGGTAACTCAGTCACTGTGATGGAGGTGATAGATTATATTTGTCAGGTAACTCGGCCACAGTGATGGAGGTGATAGATTAGTGGGTTGTATATTTGTCAGGTAACTCAGTCACTGTGATGGAGGTGATAGATTATATTTGTCAGGTAACTCAGCCACAGTGATGGAGGTGATAGATTAGTGTGTTGTATATATGTCGGGTAACTCAGCCACAGTGATGGAGATGGTAGATTAGTGGGTTGTATATTTGTCAGGTAACTCAGCCACAGTGATGGAGATGGTAGATTAGTGTGTTGTATATATGTCAGGTAACTCAGCCACAGTGATGGAGGTGATAGATTAGTGGGTTGTATATTTGTCAGGTAACTCAGCCACAGTGATGGAGGTGATAGATTAGCGTGTTGTATATATGTCAGGTAACTCAGCCACAGTGATGGAGATGGTAGATTAGTGGGTTGTATATTTGTCAGGTAACTCAGCCACAGTGATAGAGGTGATAGATTAGTGTGTTGTATATATGTCAGGTAACTCAGCCACAGTGATGGAGATGGTAGATTAGTGGGTTGTATATTTGTCAGGTAACTCAGTCACTGTGATGGAGGTGATAGACTATATTTGTCAGGTAACTCAGCCACAGTGATGGAGGTGATAGATTAGTGGGTTGTATATTTGTCAGGTAACTCAGCCACAGTGATGGAGATGGTAGATTAGTGGGTTGTATATTTGTCAGGTAACTCAGCCACAGTGATGGAGGTGATAGATTAGTGGGTTGTATATTTGTCAGGTAACTCAGCCACAGTGATGGAGGTGATAGATTAGTGGGTTGTATATTTGTCAGGTAACTCAGCCACAGTGATGGAGATGATAGATTAGTGGGTTGTATATTTGCCAGGTAACTCAGTCACTGTGATGGAGGTGATAGATTATATTTGTCAGGTAACTCAGCCACAGTGATGGAGGTGATAGATTAGTGTGTTGTATATTTGTCAGGTAACTCAGCCACAGTGATGGAGGTGATAGATTAGTGTGTTGTATATTTGTCAGGTAACTCAGCCACAGTGATGGAGGTGATAGATTAGTGTGTTCTATATTTGTCAAGTAACTCTGCCACACTGATGGAGGTGATAGATTAGTGGGTTGTATATTTGTCAGGTAACTCAGTCACTGTGATGGAGGTGATAGATTATATTTGTCAGGTAACTCAGCCACAGTGATGGAGGTGATAGATTAGTGTGTTGTATATTTGTCAGGTAACTCAGCCACAGTGATGGAGATGGTAGATTAGTGTGTTGTATATATGTCAGGTAACTCAGCCACAGTGATGGAGGTGATAGATTAGTGGGTTGTATATTTGTCAGGTAACTCAGCCACAGTGATGGAGGTGATAGATTAGCGTGTTGTATATTTGTCAGGTAACTCAGCCACAGTGATGGAGGTGATAGATTAGTGTGTTGTATATTTGTCAGGTAACTCAGCCACAGTGATGGAGGTGATAGATTAGTGTGTTGTATATTTGTCAGGTAACTCAGCCACAGTGATGGAGGTGATAGATTAGTGGGTTGTATATTTGTCAGGTAACTCAGCCACAGTGATGGAGGTGATAGATTAGCGTGTTGTATATATGTCAGGTAACTCAGCCACAGTGATGGAGATGGTACATGTAGATTAGTGGGTTGTATATTTGTCAGGTAACTCAGTCACAGTGATGGAGGTGATAGATTAGCGTGTTGTATATATGTCAGGTAACTCAGCCACAGTGATGGAGATGGTAGATTAGTGGGTTGTATATTTGTCAGGTAACTCAGTCACTGTGATGGAGGTGATAGATTATATTTGTCAGGTAACTCAGCCACAGTGATGGAGGTGATAGATTAGTGTGTTGTATATATGTCAGGTAACTCGGCCACAGTGATGGAGATGATAGATTGGTGTGTTGTATATTTGTCAGGTAAATCAGTCACTGTGATGGAGGTGATAGATTATATTTGTCAGGTAACTCAGCCACAGTGATGGAGGTGATAGATTAGTGGGTTGTATATTTGTCAGGTAACTCAGCCACAGTGATGGGGGTGATAGATTAGTGGGTTGTATATTTGTCAGGTAACTCAGTCACTGTGATGGAGGTGATAGATTATATTTGTCAGGTAACTCGGCCACAGTGATGGAGGTGATAGATTAGTGGGTTGTATATTTGTCAGGTAACTCAGTCACTGTGATGGAGGTGATAGATTATATTTGTCAGGTAACTCAGCCACAGTGATGGAGGTGATAGATTAGTGTGTTGTATATATGTCGGGTAACTCAGCCACAGTGATGGAGATGGTAGATTAGTGGGTTGTATATTTGTCAGGTAACTCAGCCACAGTGATGGAGATGGTAGATTAGTGTGTTGTATATATGTCAGGTAACTCAGCCACAGTGATGGAGGTGATAGATTAGTGGGTTGTATATTTGTCAGGTAACTCAGCCACAGTGATGGAGGTGATAGATTAGCGTGTTGTATATATGTCAGGTAACTCAGCCACAGTGATGGAGATGGTAGATTAGTGGGTTGTATATTTGTCAGGTAACTCAGCCACAGTGATAGAGGTGATAGATTAGTGTGTTGTATATATGTCAGGTAACTCAGCCACAGTGATGGAGATGGTAGATTAGTGGGTTGTATATTTGTCAGGTAACTCAGTCACTGTGATGGAGGTGATAGACTATATTTGTCAGGTAACTCAGCCACAGTGATGGAGGTGATAGATTAGTGGGTTGTATATTTGTCAGGTAACTCAGCCACAGTGATGGAGATGGTAGATTAGTGGGTTGTATATTTGTCAGGTAACTCAGCCACAGTGATGGAGGTGATAGATTAGTGGGTTGTATATTTGTCAGGTAACTCAGCCACAGTGATGGAGGTGATAGATTAGTGGGTTGTATATTTGTCAGGTAACTCAGCCACAGTGATGGAGGTGATAGATTAGTGGGTTGTATATTTGCCAGGTAACTCAGTCACTGTGATGGAGGTGATAGATTATATTTGTCAGGTAACTCAGCCACAGTGATGGAGGTGATAGATTAGTGTGTTGTATATTTGTCAGGTAACTCAGCCACAGTGATGGAGGTGATAGATTAGTGTGTTGTATATTTGTCAGGTAACTCAGCCACAGTGATGGAGGTGATAGATTAGTGTGTTGTATATTTGTCAGGTAACTCAGCCACAGTGATGGAGGTGATAGATTAGTGTGTTCTATATTTGTCAAGTAACTCTGCCACACTGATGGAGGTGATAGATTAGTGGGTTGTATATTTGTCAGGTAACTCAGTCAGTGTGATGGAGGTGATAGATTATATTTGTCAGGTAACTCAGCCACAGTGATGGAGGTGATAGATTAGTGTGTTGTATATTTTTCAGGTAACTCAGCCACAGTGATGGAGATGGTAGATTAGTGTGTTGTATATATGTCAGGTAACTCAGCCACAGTGATGGAGGTGATAGATTAGTTGGTTGTATATTTGTCAGGTAACTAAGCCACAGTGATGGAGGTGATAGATTAGCGTGTTGTATATATGTCAGGTAACTCAGCCACAGTGATGGAGATGGTAGATTAGCGTGTTGTATATTTGTCAGGTAACTCAGCCACAGTGATGGAGGTGATAGATTAGTGTGTTGTATATATGTCAGGTAACTCGGCCACAGTGATGGAGATGATAGATTGGTGTGTTGTATATTTGTCAGGTAACTCAGTCAGTGTGATGGAGGTGATAGATTATATTTGTCAGGTAGCTCAGCCACAGTGATGGAGGTGATAGATTAGTGTGTTGTATATATGTGAGGTAACTCGGCCACAGTGATGGAGGTGATAGATTAGTGGGTTGTATATTTGTCAGGTAACTCAGTCACTGTGATGGAGGTGATAGATTATATTTGTCAGGTAACTCAGCCACAGTGATGGAGGTGATAGATTAGTGTGTTGTATATTCGTCAGGTAACTCAGCCAAAGTGATGGAGGTAATAGATTATATTTGTCAAGTAACTCAGTCACTGTGATGGAGGTGATAGATTAGTGGGTTGTATATTTGTCAGGTAACTCAGCCACAGTGATGGAGGTGATAGATTATATTTGTCAGATAACTCAGTCACTGTGATGGAGGTGATAGATTAGTGGGTTGTATATTTGTCAGGTAACTCAGCCACAGTGATGGAGGTGATAGATTATATTTGTCAGGTAACTCAGTCACTGTGATGGAGGTGATAGATTAGTGGGTTGTATATTTGTCAGGTAACTCAGCCACAGTGATGGAGGTGATAGATTAGTGTGTTGTATATTTGTCAGGTAACTCAGCCACAGGGATGGAGATGGTAGATTAGTGGGTTGTATATTTGTCAGGTAACTCAGCCACAGTGATAGAGGTGATAGATTAGTGTGTTGTATATATGTCAGGTAACTCAGCCACAGTGATGGAGATGGTAGATTAGTGGGTTGTATATTTGTCAGGTAACTCAGTCACTGTGATGGAGGTGATAGACTATATTTGTCAGGTAACTCAGCCACAGTGATGGAGGTGATAGATTAGTGGGTTGTATATTTGTCAGGTAACTCAGCCACAGTGATGGAGATGGTAGATTAGTCGGTTGTATATTTGTCAGGTAACTCAGCCACAGTGATGGAGGTGATAGATTAGTGGGTTGTATATTTGTCAGGTAACTCAGCCACAGTGATGGAGGTGATAGATTAGTGGGTTGTATATTTGTCAGGTAACTCAGCCACAGTGATGGAGGTGATAGATTAGTGGGTTGTATATTTGCCAGGTAACTCAGTCACTGTGATGGAGGTGATAGATTATATTTGTCAGGTAACTCAGCCACAGTGATGGAGGTGATAGATTAGTGTGTTGTATATTTGTCAGGTAACTCAGCCACAGTGATGGAGGTGATAGATTAGTGTGTTGTATATTTGTCAGGTAACTCAGCCACAGTGATGGAGGTGATAGATTAGTGTGTTGTATATTTGTCAGGTAACTCAGCCACAGTGATGGAGGTGATAGATTAGTGTGTTCTATATTTGTCAAGTAACTCTGCCACACTGATGGAGGTGATAGATTAGTGGGTTGTATATTTGTCAGGTAACTCAGTCACTGTGATGGAGGTGATAGATTATATTTGTCAGGTAACTCAGCCACAGTGATGGAGGTGATAGATTAGTGTGTTGTATATTTGTCAGGTAACTCAGCCACAGTGATGGAGATGGTAGATTAGTGTGTTGTATATATGTCAGGTAACTCAGCCACAGTGATGGAGGTGATAGATTAGTGGGTTGTATATTTGTCAGGTAACTCAGCCACAGTGATGGAGGTGATAGATTAGTGTGTTGTATATATGTCAGGTAACTCGGCCACAGTGATGGAGATGATAGATTGGTGTGTTGTATATTTGTCAGGTAACTCAGTCACTGTGATGGAGGTGATAGATTATATTTGTCAGGTAACTCAGTCACAGTGATGGAGGTGATAGATGAGTGTGTTGTATATTTGTCATGTAACTCAGCCACAGTGATGGAGGTGATAGATTAGTGTGTTGTATATTTGTCAGGTAACTCAGCCACAGTGATGGAGGTGATAGATTAGTGTGTTGTATACTTGTCAAGTAACTCTGCCACAGTGATGGAGGTGATAGATTAGTGGGTTGTATATTTGTCAGGTAACTCAGTCACTGTGATGGAGGTGATAGATTATATTTGTCAGGTAACTCAGCCACAGTGATGGAGGTGATAGATTAGTGTGTTGTATATTTGTCAGGTAACTCAGCCACAGGGATGGAGATGGTAGATTAGTGGGTTGTATATTTGTCAGGTAACTCAGTCACTGTGATGGAGGTGATAGATTATATTTGTCAGGTAACTCAGCCACAGTGATGTAGGTGATAGATTAGTGTGTTGTATATATGTCGGGTAACTCAGCCACAGTGATGGAGATGGTAGATTAGTGGGTTGTATATTTGTCAGGTAAATCAGCCACAGTGATGGAGATTGTAAATTAGTGTGTTGTATATATGTCAGGTAACTCAGCCACAGTGATGGAGGTGATAGATTAGTGGGTTGTATATTTGTTAGGTAACTCAGCCACAGTGATGGAGGTGATAGATTAGTGTGTTGTATATATGTCAGGTAACTCAGCCACAGTGATGGAGATGGTAGATTAGTGGGTTGTATATTTGTCAGGTAACTCGGTCACTGTGATGGAGGTGATAGATTAGTGGGTTGTATATTTGTCAGGTAACTCGGCCACAGTGATGGAGGTGATAGATTAGTGGGTTGTATATTTGTCAGGTAACTCAGTCACTGTGATGGAGGTGATAGATTATATTTGTCAGGTAACTCAGCCACAGTGATGGAGGTGATAGATTAGTGTGTTGTATATATGTCAGGTAATTCGGCCACAGTGATGGAGATGATAGATTGGTGTGTTGTATATTTGTCAGGTAACTCAGTCACTGTGATGGAGGTGATAGATTATATTTGTCAGGTAACTCAGCCACAGTGATGGAGGTGATAGATTAGTGGGTTGTATATTTGTCAGGTAACTCAGCCACAGTGATGGAGATGATAGATTAGTGGGTTGTATATTTGTCAGGTAACTCAGTCACTGTGATGGAGGTGATAGATTATATTTTTCAGGTAACTCAGTCACTGTGATGGAGGTGATAGATTAGTGTGTTGTATATTTGTCAGGTAACTCAGCCACAGTGATGGAGGTGATAGATGAGTGTGTTGTATATTTGTCAGGTAACTCAGCCACAGTGATGGAGGTGATAGATTAGTGTGTTGTATATTTGTCAGGTAACTCAGCCACAGTGATGGAGGTGATAGATTAGTGTGTTGTATATTTGTCAAGTAACTCTGCCACAGTGATGGAGGTGATAGATTAGTGGGTTGTATATTTGTCAGGTAACTCAGTCACTGTGATGGAGGTGATAGATTATATTTGTCAGGTAACTCAGACACAGTGATGGAGGTGATAGATTAGTGTGTTGAATATTTGTCAGGTAACTCAGCCACAGTGATGGAGATGGTAGATTAGTGGGTTGTATATTTGTCAGGTAACTCAGCCACAGTGATGGAGGTGATAGATTAGTGTGTTGTATATTTGTCAGGTAACTCAGCCACAGTGATGGAGGTGATAGATTAGTGTGTTGTATATATGTCAGGTAACTCGGCCACAGTGATGGAGATGATAGATTGGTGTGTTGTATATTTGTCAGGTAACTCAGTCACTGTGATGGAGGTGATAGATTATATTTGTCAGGTAACTCAGCCACAGTGATGGAGGTGATAGATTAGTGGGTTGTATATTTGTCAGGTAACTCAGCCACAGTGATGGAGGTGATAGATTAGTGGGTTGTATATTTGTCAGGTAACTCAGTCACTGTGATGGAGGTGATAGATTATATTTGTCAGGTAACTCAGTCACTGTGATGGAGGTGATAGATTAGTGTGTTGTATATTTGTCAGGTAACTCAGCCACAGTGATGGAGGTGACAGATTAGTGTGTTGTATATTTGTCAGGTAACTCAGCCACAGTGATGGAGGTGATAGATTAGTGTGTTGTATATTTGTAAAGTAACTCTGCCACAGTGATGGAGGTGATAGATTAGTGGGTTGTATATTTGTCAGGTAACTCAGTCACTGTGATGGAGGTGATAGATTATATTTGTCAGGTAACTCAGCCACAGTGATGGAGGTGATAGATTAGAATGTTGTATATATGTCAGGTAATTCGGCCACAGTGATGGAGATGATAGATTGGTGTGTTGTATATTTGTCAGGTAACTCAGTCACTGTGATGGAGGTGATAGATTATATTTGTCAGGTAACTCAGCCACAGTGATGGAGGTGATAGATTAGTGGGTTGTATATTTGTCAGGTAACTCAGCCACAGTGATGGAGGTGATAGATTAGTGGGTTGTATATTTGTCAGGTAACTCAGTCACTGTGATGGAGGTGATAGATTATATTTTTCAGGTAACTCAGTCACTGTGATGGAGGTGATAGATTAGTGTGTTGTATATTTGTCAGGTAACTCAGCCACAGTGATGGAGATGATAGATTGGTGTGTTGTATATTTGTCAGGTAACTCAGTCACTGTGATGGAGGTGATAGATTATATTTGTCAGGTAACTCAGCCACAGTGATGGAGGTGATAGATTAGTGTGTTGTATATTTGTCAGGTAACTCAGCCACAGTGATGGAGATGGTAGATTAGTGGGTTGTATATTTGTCAGGTAACTCAGCCACAGTGATGGAGGTGATAGATTAGTGTGTTGTATATTTGTCAGGTAACTCGGCCACAGTGATGGAGGTGATAGATTAGTGGGTTGTATATTTGTCAGGTAACTCAGTCACTGTGATGGAGGTGATACATTATATTTGTCAGGTAACTCAGCCACAGTGATGGAGGTGATAGATTAGTGTGTTGTATATATGTCGGGTAACTCAGCCACAGTGATGGAGATGGTAGATTAGTGGGTTGTATATTTGTCAGGTAACTCAGCCACAGTGATGGAGATTGTAAATTAGTGTGTTGTATATATGTCAGGTAACTCAGCCACAGTGATGGAGATGGTAGATTAGTGGGTTGTATATTTGTCAGGTAACTCAGCCACAGTGATGGAGGTGATAGATTAGTGTGTTGTATATTTGTCAGGTAACTCGGCCACAGTGATGGAGGTGATAGTTTAGTGGGTTGTATATTTGTCAGGTAACTCAGTCACTGTGATGGAGGTGATAGATTATATTTGTCAGGTAACTCAGCCACAGTGATGGAGGTGATAGATTAGTGTGTTGTATATATGTCAGGTAATTCGGCCACAGTGATGGAGATGATAGATTGGTGTGTTGTATATTTGTCAGGTAACTCAGTCACTGTGATGGAGGTGATAGATTATATTTGTCAGGTAACTCAGCCACAGTGATGGAGGTGATAGATTAGTGGGTTGTATATTTGTCAGGTAACTCAGCCACAGTGATGGAGGTGATAGATTAGTGGGTTGTATATTTGTCAGGTAACTCAGTCACTGTGATGGAGGTGATAGATTATATTTGTCAGGTAACTCAGTCCCTGTGATGGAGGTGATAGATTAGTGTGTTGTATATTTGTCAGGTAACTCAGCCACAGTGATGGAGGTGACAGATTAGTGTGTTGTATATTTGTCAGGTAACTCAGCCACAGTGATGGAGGTGATAGATTAGTGTGTTGTATATTTGTAAAGTAACTCTGCCACAGTGATGGAGGTGATAGATTAGTGGGTTGTATATTTGTCAGGTAACTCAGTCACTGTGATGGAGGTGATAGATTATATTTGTCAGGTAACTCAGCCACAGTGATGGAGGTGATAGATTAGAATGTTGTATATATGTCAGGTAATTCGGCCACAGTGATGGAGATGATAGATTGGTGTGTTGTATATTTGTCAGGTAACTCAGTCACTGTGATGGAGGTGATAGATTATATTTGTCAGGTAACTCAGCCACAGTGATGGAGGTGATAGATTAGTGGGTTGTATATTTGTCAGGTAACTCAGCCACAGTGATGGAGGTGATAGATTAGTGGGTTGTATATTTGTCAGGTAACTCAGTCACTGTGATGGAGGTGATAGATTATATTTTTCAGGTAACTCAGTCACTGTGATGGAGGTGATAGATTAGTGTGTTGTATATTTGTCAGGTAACTCAGCCACAGTGATGGAGGTGATAGATGAGTGTGTTGTATATTTGTCAGGTAACTCAGCCACAGTGATGGAGGTGATAGATTAGTGTGTTGTATATTTGTCAGGTAACTCAGCCACAGTGATGGAGGTGATAGATTAGTGTGTTGTATATTTGTCAAGTAACTCTGCCACAGTGATGGAGGTGATAGATTAGTGGGTTGTATATTTGTCAGGTAACTCAGTCACTGTGATGGAGGTGATAGATTATATTTGTCAGGTAACTCAGACACAGTGATGGAGGTGATAGATTAGTGTGTTGAATATTTGTCAGGTAACTCAGCCACAGTGATGG